>AYEL01079758.1:0-16357 GCA_000484575.1 Olivierus martensii | reverse complement strand
GTTTTGTAATTATTTAGTATTAAGTTAGAACTTAGAAAAAGACCTGAGCTCAGGCAGAACTCTGGAATTTGCAGAGTCGCTAACCGTTAGGCTTAGTTAGTATTGACAGTCGTACTAAAGCGCGACTTTGCATCGTTACTGAAATAACCCGGGTGCACAATCTCTACCCCCGCGTCATCTCTCCCGGCTTTACCTTACTTAAGTTAAACTTTGATTAGACTTAGTGACCACTTGGTACTTATGTTAAACTTTGGTTAGGCTTAAGGACTACGTGTTATTTGCAGCGATGATCTATTAGAAATATATCTGATCTACATGTACATACATATAAATCTAAATACGTGTTTGTGATTATATTATATATAATATATATAAATCTAAATACCTGTGCCTGTATTTCAATTATAAGGCAAGATAAGGGGCATTAGGAAATTCAGCCTAAGATTATTACTATCGTTACCACGTGTGGAGAAACGAATCATCATTGCCATATGTCACTATCATTACCACGTGTGGAGAAACGAACCATCGTTGCCATAGCAACGCAACAATTTGACTTCAATAATAGAGTTTTATAAAAATTATCGAATTATTTATGCTGCAACTGATTTATTATTTAATCTATTACATTTTTTCAATCAATGATTATTTTATTTCATGATTTTCCCTATTGTAAGTTTTTATTATGTAGAAGAATCTGCATTTGAGATTAATTCATGTATTTTTCGATGCTCTTGGTTTGAGACTATAACTGTTATTTCCTAATGCCCCTTAAGTTTGTCACTATCATTACCACTTGTAGAGAAATGAAACCGTCCATTGCCATAGCAACACCCATTTGACCTACAACAAAAGAATTTTATAAAAATTATTAAATTATTTATGCTACTATTTATGAATTATTTACGATTTATTATTTAATCTATCATCTTTTTTTCAATCACTGATTTTTTTTTGCTACTATTTATGAATTATTTACGATTTATTATTTAATCTATCATCTTTTTTTCAATCACTGATTATTTTTTTTTTTCGTGTAAGTTTTTTTATGAAGAAGAAACTGTATTTGAGATTAATTCACGTATTTCTTGATGTTCTTGGTTTGAGATTATAACTGTTGTTTCACGTTTTTTGATATAACGTTTTTGTATATCGTAGTTGTATAAATTTCATAATGCCACGAAAAAGAAAGAACTCTTTAGGTGAATTAACTCCTGGTGCTAAACGAATGCATTTAACTCGGGAAAATGAAACATTAGAAGATCGAACAAATCAACAGAATTCTAATAGAGAAAGAAAGATAAAGAAGTGAACATTCAAAAAGACATATTTCAATTAGAAAATGTATCTATACAGAAAAGGTCATGTAAAAGGTTATAATTTAAGAGAAAGATAACTTAAGTACTACACCATGAACTGGCCGAGCAATGCCTGGCACGGGTATGCTAGTATTATTATAGAAGAGTAAGATGTTCTATGATGAGGCAGAGTTTTTTTGAGACAGAAAAAGTGCCTTCGAATTACCAGATTATGCTTTTATTCAACTATTTAGACTAAATATCAGGTGCGCAACTAAGTTTCTGGGTTTCACACATGGGTAGTGCTAATGGCATGTGTAGTAAACATACATGTCCGAAATTGTTTTTTTTTTTTTTTTTTTTTAGTGCTAATGGCATGTGTAGTAAACATACATGTCCGAAATTTTTTTTTTTTTTTTTTAATAGCTTGGACATCTGTTAACAATAACCAGTCGTAATACCAACATATATTGCAACCCAAAAATATTTTTTTTCTAACAATGAAGATGTCAAGTTTTGTGCCAAATAAACAGCATTTGTAAAAGTTTTGCTTTTTGGCTTTAACTCGAAAAAAAAAAATGCAGCTGAAGCACGTCGTTTGCTCGAAGAGGCCTACGGCAAACAAGCACCATCGAAAACTACCTGTGAAGATTGGTTTAAATGCTTCAGAAGTGGTGATTTCAACACTAAGGACAAGGAGCGCTCCGGAAGACCAAACACAATTGAGGGCACTGATCTGAAGCTTTATTGGATGAAGATGATATGCAAACATAAAATCAACTTGTGGAGGCATTGAACATGACTCAACAAGGTATTTCAAAACATTTACATGCCATGGGAAAAATTCAAAAGGAAGAAAAATGGGTACCTCACGAGTTGACTGAGAGACGCATGGAAAATCGAAGAATCACTTCCGAAATTTTGCTTTTATGGCATGAAAGAAAGAGTTTCCTGCATCAGACTGTTACTGGCAATGAGAAGTGGATATTTTTGAGAATCCCAAATGCAAAAATGCAAGGCTTTCACCTGGCGAAGCATCAACATCGACCACACGGCCAAATCGCTTCAAAAAAAAAAGACAATACTCTGCGTTTGGTGGGATCAGAAAGGAATCGTGTACTATGAGCTGCTGAAACTGGGCGAAACTATCAATGGGCATCGCTACCAACAACAACTAATCAATTTGAACCATGCATCGGTTGAAAAACGGCCAGAATGGGACACAAGACATGAACAAGTGATATTGCAGCATGACAATGCTCTGAACCATCGCATTTCCATCGTCCAGGACACCATCAAAATGCTGAAATGGGATCTGCTACTGCACCCGCCATATTCATCAGACCTGGCCTCTTCTATTTATCACTTGTTCCGGTCAATGGCGCATGGCTTGGCTGGGCTACAATTGACCAATTTCGAAGAAGTGCAAAATTGGTTGGATGGATGTTTTGGTCCAAAGATGCATCGTTTTATTGTCGTGGTATTCATATATTGCCAGAGAGATGGCAAAAATGTGTAGCTAATGAGGGATGATACTTTGAATAAACAATTTTTTGTATTTCTCTTGAAATTTGCAATTTTTCATTGATCAAAAATACCCAGAAACTTAGTTGCACGCTTGATAAATCATTAATAATGCAGATCTGCAATGATTTAAATGTTTTGGAACTTAAAATCAATTAAAGAACTATACTTAATTAATATTGAAAATTAACATTGAAATCTTTATATAAAAAAAGTTCCAGAAGTAACAGCACCTTTTGAGCAGACCAAAATATATACTAAGTTTCTTTAAAACAAACTTTTATTGAGTAACGTTTTTGGTGTAGCACCTTTGAGCAGACCAAAATATATACTAAGTTTCTTTAAAACAAACTTTTATTGAGTAACGTTTTTGGTGTTTAGCTCACCATCGTCAGCTCTTACATTTACTAGCTTCTAACATACAGTTCGAATATCGAATTCTTATCGAATCTCAATAAAAGTTTGTTTTAAAGAAACTTAGTATATATTTTGGTCTGCTCAAAGGTGCTGTTACTTCTGGAACTACTTTTATATAAAGATACATCCTGTTAGAGCAGTAAAAAAGATAAATATTAACATTGAAATACTTCTAAAATTTGAATTATTAATTGAAATGAATGTTTGATCTGCTGTAGCAATACCGTAATTCTTATATATTTTTTATTGTTAATAGAAAACTTTTAATCAGTTTTTTATAATACAGTTTTTCTTTGCATTTCTAAATTAGATCATATAATCACAATTACTCAACAAATATAATTCTATGTCAGTGTAAATTAAAATTTCTAGTTTTATAATTTTTGTGCTTTAATAATAAAATTTAGGAGAAATTACCATAAATTTTCTCAAAACTTTTAGAGAAGGTACACAAGAAAGACAATAAAGTGAAGTATTTGTTGTTATGGCTTTTGTATTAACATAATAAAAATTTTAAATCTTTAATAATATATAGAATCTTCCACTTAGAAAACAGAATTATACTTATACTTAAAAACAAGTGTGAGGAAGTTGACTTTGACCTGTCCTATTTTTATTTTATTATGCACTCTATTATTTATTTATCATTATTTTCCTATATTCTAACATATTATATTTGAGTTTAAAAGTTAACTTACTTCCACCTTCTCCGTCATAGTTGGCAATCACGTGATACAGAGTCGGAACCTGTCTCCGGAAGAGCTATCCCAGTTAATGATGTCATCTTATCTACATAATTTTTACCACTGAAACTGATATGTGAAAATAAGAATGATCCATATCGGTGTTTTGTTCGATATATAAATTAATTGTAAAGATAATGACATGAATGAATTACTCTGTAAACTAATAACTTTGAACTTGTTACGTATAAGTATGTAAATGAGCGAGTGCGGAAGTGTTTGTCACTTGAGTATAAAAGAACGACGCAATTGAAAAGTTTTTTGAGGTGCTGAATTTCCAGACGTAAAATTGGCGAGTGACATTTGAATTCTTGTAAAGATCGACGATTGTTTGAAGTTTGTATTGGAGGTGGAGGTAGTAGAATTTAGTAGTATTTAAGGTTCTTTTTTTGTGAATAATTGGATTGTTGAATTTTGAATTGGATTAAACAAGTTTTATTGACTAATTACTTGTTGCTTTATTATAGTTTTAATAAAGCATTTATTAACACTTTGTAAGTGTTTAGAGTCCAATAAATTTGTTTATTATTATTTAACTTGTTTTGAGAATTTATTCAATTTATTAGCGTAAGTTTCTAACATCGTCTTGTTGTTTTCAATCTAACACTTGTTCATTACTTCTAGTTGTAAGTTCCTGTTTCCGGTTTTGTTTTTGCCGGTAAACATTAGTAGTTGTTAGATTGTTTTGAAGTTAACTAGATTTAAGTTAGAACTTAAAGACCTGAGCTCAGGCAGAACTCTGGATTGCAGAGTTGTTAGACTGTTAGGCTTAGTTAATAATTAATATCGACATTCATTCTAATCTGCGACTTTGCACAAGCACTAGGTTTAAAGTGGAAAACAGTTAAATAATAATTATAAAAAAATATTATTATTATTTTTTTTATAATTATTTAAACCTAGTGCTTGTTTTTAAGTATAATCCTTTAAATTTTTAAAATTTATATATAAATTCAATGTTTCTAAGTAAATTACTGTGTTCTAATTCTAGGTGTTAATTGCACTTAGATTTTTTGCTGCTGGCTCTTATCAAAGAGCAGTTAACCAAAATATAACTCTTGCAGTTGATCAGAAAACTGTCAGTAGATGTGTTATTTCTGCTATTGAATCATTGTTGATGAGAAAATATATCTAATTTCTACAATTTGAAGCCGAACAGTCTTCAATAAAACAAAAGTTTATGGAATATGCACAGATTCTAGGAATTACTGGTACAACTGACTGTACCTTAGCAGCAATAATTACACCTTCACACTGGAAAATACAATGAACATCGTTATATGAAAGAAAAGGCTATCACTGTTTAAATATCCAGCTGGTAATAAAATTTTAAAATCATTATATTAATCTGAAATATTTTAGATAATCATAAATATTTTATAAGTATTTCTCTCAATAAATAGGTTTGTGATTGAGCTAAAAATTTTGAACATAAAAAATTTTAAATAAGTTTTATGCTGGCTCATATAATCAATTATTATTTCGAATTGGTGATTTATAGCTTTCATGCACAATGCTTTCTTCATTTTCTTTTCTTTTAAATAAATTAAACTTTACATAGAAGAATTTTGATTGGCTAATACAAAATATTCTTATGCTCCTAAGATGTTTTTTGTTTGTGCAATTTGATGTCATCTTCATGACATACCAATGACAATTTTGAATCAGTTCTGAACAATACTCATTATGCATTTTGAGAGTCAACAAACATCGTTATATTGAAATTTGGCCTCAAAGAAACGGATGTACATTGAGATGGTTCACTGACTGTGTAAAACAACTGTACATTAAGATTCAAACTCGATAACAAATGTACGTATTCAGCCTTAAGCCCAGGTCTCATATAATGTGGTTTCATACAACACGGTGTTTTTACCTGTATATATAGAGATGGTTTATTTATTAGAGAATTACACCATTATACATTACTACTGTTTGTTATTTATCAAGAAATATACAGTACTATACTATAAATAAATTTATAATACCAGTTAAATTTGGATTTTAGCAGTTTTTGTACTTACTTGTTAGTTAATTTGCCATACATTTAAAATAAATACTGCATATGAGAAAAAAATAAAATTGTCTAAAGTGATTTTTAATTTTTTTGACACTATTTTTATTAAAATGCACAAGGTGTATCAGTGCTAAGGATGTTTTATGCTCCTTTTTTCAATTTTTCTCATTCTTGGGAGATCCTTGGACACTGATATGTGGGAGTATTCAAAAACTACATCATGCTGTTAAGGAAGGGCGAAAATAATAGATTTGTAATGATAAATGATATAAGGGAGGATGTCATGCAAATTGTGATGTCACATTGTAAAAAATTGTTAGAATTTTACATTTCTATGATTAAAACATTTTTTTGTAAAATATAAAATGTTTATGCTTAATTGTTCAAAAAATAAAGACTGTAATATAATATATTTAAAATAAATTTTTATAATATATTATATATACAGAGTATATCTTATCACCTGTACTATCCTTTTTTCTTGGAAATGCGATGAGGTAGGAAGTAGGGAAAAAAATTTTGATGACCAAAATATATCCGGAGAATCGAATGGTCATGATAAAAATTTTGTGGGCCCACCAGAATTAGGGGCACAAGGAGTCAACTTTGAAATCTCCAATGAAAACATATACCAATTTGGGCATAATTGGATAGAACTGTGAAAAATAAACAACTTTTGTTTTGAAAGTTTTTTAATACAGTGAAACCCCGATTTTGAAACTTTTCGGGGACCGGCCCGAAAAGTCGAACGAGCCGGGAAAACGCACGAAACGGGAAACTCTGATGACGTCATAATAAAAAAAAGTTTGTTGAAATGTTACAAAAAATACTGTACATTATTAAATACTGTAATAGAATGCAAAAATAATATTAATTGTTTAAACTTTACGTCAGATAAATAATAGTGCACGTTATATATCGAGAAGCACGGAGTATTTTTAAATAGCGAATAATTTTGGGTGAATACAGTAATTTAAAAATTAAAAGTACGCTATACTTAATAAATCGATCATCATTAACTTAAATTTCATACAACTTGACAATATTTATACGAGAATAAATATTTATTTAATGTAAATAACGTAGTAAAAAACTTACAATGTACTGTAAAAACTTTTATGATTCTAACTTTATTTACATACGCTATCTACATTTTCGAAAAAAAATTTGTTATTTTTCCTTGTTTTACTTTTTCTTTGTGTAATTTAAATAAGTCAGCTTCAATTATAGACAAATAATTTAAATTTTTTTCTTCATTCTCAAAGGCCTGTAAATATTTTCTCACTGTTCTTAGCCCAGTTAAAGCTGAAATGAAGGTAGGTATTTCTGTGTCTTCGTCACTTTCTTCAATTTCTTCTTCAGATTTACGATCTTCATTAATAAGGTCATCAATTGTTTGAGTTTCTGAAGTCAGAACATCTGAATCGCAACCCACGAAATTATCGAAGTCAAAATCATAATTCTCAGTTTCAACATCTATTTCGTCACCTATATCAATCATAGGTGGTTCAACCGTAGAAGTAGCGATTCCACACTTTTTGTTCCTTTAAAAGTTTTCAGTTAGTCACTCAAGTTTTGTTCCTTTAAAATTTTCTGCTTCCTCCAATATTGATGTTTTTTCTGCCAATGAATAAAAATTTCTTTTCTTAAAACTCATTTTTTACCAATAAGTAAGTCAGTCGTACACGTAAGAGAGAACAACTCAAATGAATGTACTGAACCGTTGATTGCTAAAATTTGCTTGTGGATTAGTCCAAACAGGAAAGGGAGAGTCAGAATAAATGTTAAACAGATGCGTGGGAATACTGTAAGTTGCGGTTTCACATCGTATAGTACAGTTTAGTAAGAATACTGTTCTTTCAATCATTCACAAAACCGAATTTCTTTTTTTACAACATCGAAACTAACCAGGTGGCATTCATAATTACAGTATACATTTTTAATTTTCTTATTTTAATGGATGATGAAATTTTAAATACGATTGTCGTTCCCTCGTTCCTACTTTATTTAGGCTATCTCCGAAATTACAAGTTAAGTTTTCTCATATTGCTGTCAAAAGTAAATTTACAGTTCTATTTCGAATACTGTTTATAAATAATTAATTTTTAACTACAAAACAAAAGTGAAAAACCAAAAATGGAATGACATTTCCGTAAAATTTTTGGATGTAGGAAGCGGGAAAAGTTATATAATTAAAACGTAGGAAGAGGGAAAGTTTTACATTGCAAGTATAGGAAAATGTTCGGACTTCCGAAAATAGACGTTTAAAGCGGGAAAGTCGTACGATACGGGAACGCACGAGCAGGGTTTCACTGTATAACCTAAGGATTATGAAATATCATCAAAAAAATTCCGCTACATGTGTTGCAATTGGGCTATTCAAGCAATAAGAAGAAGAATCTGATGGAGGACATCTATATACACTGCAGAACACTACTGAAGCAGCAAAGAGCAGTATTATGCAGATTTAAGGCCAATTCGGGTACTCAGTGGTAATACTCGAACCGCAGATGTGACAAGTCTTTCACCATCAGAGTTTGGCAAGGAACCATACTCAAGAGTAAGGATTTTCCAACTTGTTTCAGCTCTTTATGAGTGACATGGATGTACACAGACATCATCTGTCAGATTCTTCTTCTTCTTCTTATTGCTTGAATAATTCAATCAGCAGTACATGTGGCACATCTTTTTTTGTGATATTTCACAATTCATAGGTGATATTAAAAACTTACAAAACAAAAGTTTGATTTTTACATTCTATCCACTTATGCTTAAATCGACATACGTTTTCATTGGAGATTTCAAAGCTGACCCCTTGTACCGCTACTTCTAGTGGTCCCATAAAATTTTTATCATGACCATTCGATTCTCCGGATATACTTTGGTTATCAAAAATTTTCTCCGTACTTCCTATTTCATTGCGTTTCTGAGAAGAAAGGGTGGTACAGGTGATAAGATACATCCTATATATATATATACACCCTCTGTTCCATTTCAAGTTTCATTGCGTTTCTGAGAAGAAAGGGTGGTACAGGTGATAAGATACATCCTATATATATACACCCTCTGTTCCATTTCAAATTGATAGTGACATCACAGGATGACATTGCCTACAGGACATAATTCACATCATATCCTTCTGCTCTTAGATTTTTTTTTTTAATTTCATCAAATAGTTTTTCTACCCACAGATAATTTATTATATCAAGGAGAAAATTATGAAATATAATTGCAGAAAAACTAAAGTTTTTATACAGAAAATATTCTGATTATTTCTTTGTGCAAAAGAATTATAACTGTCTCGTTCGTAACCTCTCTATCAACTCAAAGTGGGACAAAGTAGAATAAGACATTCATATCCAGTTATTTGAACATTTACAGTATTCAAAGTTAAATAATATTATATATGTAACAAAGTACTAGTGTAAAATTTTTTCTACTATTTTATGTATTTTTTTTTTAAATTTTTACAATAAAATTGGAGAAAAAATGAAAGGAGAAAGGGGCTTCAAATTTGTGACATGATCAGGGTAGTCAAGCTTAATGTGACAAAAAATGATGAAGGGGAGGAAAGGGTTCAAAAAGTGTTTGAAATAGTGTGATATAGTTAGTTTATGGATGATCCCTGCAGATATTTGGATTTTTCAAGAAAATTTTATATTTAATATTCAGATTTGGCATAATATATCACATAGGTTAACCTTTTGTGCTCCAACGCCTAGCTATGCTAGACACGCCTGCTCCGTCTTGCGCTCCAACGCCTAGCTATGCTAGACAAAGTTTAAGACCCAAAAACTTCGTAATTTTCTTTCCACTCCAATGTCTTGGTAGCCAAGACAAGCGCGCACCGTCGTTCTGCTCCAATGACTTGAGCCTTGGTAGCCAAGACAAGCGCGCACTGTCGTTCCGCTCCAATGACTTGGTAGCCAAGACAAAATTTAAAACTTTTAATAACTTCGTCTCCAATGACTTGGTAGCCAAGACAAAATTTAAAACTTAATAACTTCGTAATTTTCCTAGCTATGCTAGACAAAGTTTAAGACCCAAAAACTTCGTAATTTTCTTTCCACTCCAATGTCTTGGTAGCCAAGACAAGCGCGCACCGTCGTTCTGCTCCAATGACTTGAGCCTTGGTAGCCAAGACAAGCGCGCACTGTCGTTCCGCTCCAATGACTTGGTAGCCAAGACAAAATTTAAAACTTTTAATAACTTCGTAATTTTTGAATTAAATCGAGAAAAAATTGGTTAAAATCTCAAATTCTATCATATTTTTCATATTTCTGTCATATTTCTCGTTAAAATCTCAAATTCTATCATATTTTCCATATTTCTATCATATTATTCAAAAATTTGATTTTCATCATTTTTTTTCATATTTCTGTCATATTATTCAAAAATTTGATTTTCCGTCGATATTTTAATAAATTTTTAATTAATTGATTTTCCGTCGATATTTTAATAAATTTTTAATTATCCCTTTAATTCGAACCCAATCCATTTTAATAAATTTTTAATTACCCCTTTAATTCGAACCCAATCCAAATTAATATAATTGTGATCTTTGCACCCCCCAAAAATTCAAGAACAGTTTGTCCGAATTTGTCCGACTTCAAAATCATGTTCCACATTTCTTTCAGATTTTATCCTTACTTCTTTTTTACAGATATCTTGATCCAGTAAATTAAAATTTTGGAAAGTTTGGCCCCTTATAATACGATTTTAGCACTTTTTCACACATAAAATTTGATAAATTAGTTTTATTTAAAAATTTATAAATTTTAACTTATCAGAGAAACAAAGCGACTTATACCACACTTGACAATCGACGCGGAACTCGGCGTCTTAGATTTATAAATTTTAACTTATCAGCGAAACAAAGTGACCTATACCACACTTGACGATCGACGCGGAAGTCAGCGTCCTAGATTCTGGCAGGAAATATCTAACGGTTTTTGATATCAGCTGATTGTTTGTTTATATTAGTTATATTTTAAATATAATACAAAAATTTAAACAATACAATTATTTTTCTGTTATCTGCAGTCAAAACAAGTAACTAGTACACCAGGGGTGCATAATAATTGTCAAACAACGTCCATCCAAGGTCAATTGTTGACCTCAGGGCATATGGGCTGTTTACATTATTTGACGAAGGGGAGGCCCTTCGTCAAATAATGTAAACAGCCCCCTTTCATCCGTGAGAGGGATAATACGATTGTTTGTTTACATGAGGTCAGGACGCATATCAAATTTCAATCATAAATTGTCTTCGACAGTTCGGATTACGCTCTTGGTATCAAATTACAATCATAAATTGTCTTCGTCTCAAATTACAATCTGCCCTGATCGTTTTTCAATCAAAAATTCTTTACGTTTAGAGGAAAAACCTTTTTAGAATTATGAACGAATCATAAATTTTCTTCGTCAGTTGGAAAAATTTTTTAGAATTATGAAGTAATTTGAATTATTAGATGTGGAATATCACCAGGAATGTAAATATATCAACATTTTGTTTTTATCTCGATGGCGAATATATTGTGAATAATTTGTATATTAATATTTTTTTTATCCAATGCCGAAATTATGTATAATTTGAACAAAATTATGTGTTTTGTTTTACATATGCTAATTAGGCCTAATTCTTTCATATTTTTTTCTTTTTTTCGGCAAATTAGGCCTAATTCTTTCGTATTTTTTTTCTTTTTTTCTTTTGTTATGCAAATTAGGCCTAATTCTTTCGTATCTTTTTTTCTTTTGGTCCTATACTAAAATTAAAAAATGATATCAGGACAGAGTATATGGACAACAAAATACAATTTTTTTGTGCCAAAAAATTAAAAAGTAAAAAGTTCGGCAAAATATCGAATATTAAGTATCATATTTCATAACCCTTTTGAGCATAAAACGGAATTTTTTTTTTAATCGAGGAGTGCAAAAGGTTAATATTAAAAGAAATAACCAATTTAAATTACAAATAAATATGTATTAAACATTTTAAAATTTTGAGTTATTGTGTGAAAAACACTTGTGATATCTCTGATTTCAAAAGCACATTTTATGTATTTCTTTTTAAGCAAAGTATGGATTACTTGACTCTGAAATTTTTGTTCAGCAAATGTTTATTAAATGCAAGCTGAAAACTCATAAATCAAAATTTTGGTACAAGTTACATTTGCTTGTATAAGGAAGATCTTATATATCAAGAATTGCAAATCATGTAAACCTATATTCTTATTTTATTGAACAATAAATGTTTTATTTACAATTCTGAATATCATCAAGCAAAATATTTGAAAAAGAAAACAATTTTTCAATACAGGTATCCCTTCTATAACATGGTTTCACTCTAACACAATTTGAAAATTGCAGAAACTCTCAAATAATACAGTACTTCTACAACATGATTCTTATTTAACATATTTAGAAAATTATGTTTACGTTCCCACAACACAAAACATTTTCATTAATTTCGTAAAACTAAAATACTGCTTACTTATCAAATGATTAAAGTTCAACTATCAATAAAGCACAAACAGCAGTAAAATTAAATAACTTTTTTAATAAATTATAAAGTAATAACATTTTCAGTATTTCTATAACATCTTCTGTTACAACTTAAATAAAACTCGGAACGCATTTAAATTATTCTAGAACAATATACCATATATTTTAAAAACTAATCAAGACAAAATTAGTTAAAATAAATACAGTTATAATATAATATAGTAAACCTAAAAACAAAATAAAATAAATATAATAATATGAATATGTTGCATATGCTCCATGGGAGCAGTCTACTATATATAAAACATATGTTTGGCATACTATTGTTTACCTTAACTTTTGTTAGTTGTAACTGAAGATGGTATAGAAATACCGAAAACATTATTACTTTATAATTTATTAAAAAAATTATTTAATTTTACTGCTGTTTGTGCTTTATTGGTAGTTGAACTTTAATCATTATCATTAATTTTTGTAAATCCACACTATGCACACACAAAATGCAATAATGGGAAATACTTTACTAATCGTAAATGCAATTTCACTAGTTTGCTGTGAGAGGGATGATATGCAATCTATTTTTGATTTGAAATTGAGTTAATTGTCAACCATTGAGTATTTTGTGTTCCAAATGTTCAATTCTTGGATAAAAATAAGTTTTTATTCTTCAATAGAGAATGTGAAATAGAGAAAAAATTTTTTATTTTATAAATTATTTTTAGATATGTCTTAAAGAATGATTGTTTTGTAGCGAGTTAATTACAGATTTTATAAATCAAGCAGAAAATATACAAATTTTCATTGGTTTTGGAACATAACTCTCCTTTTTGTATTGGTTCCAGGTCTCATATAACACAGATTCATACAACACAGCATTTTTTAGGAACCTATATACTGTTATAAAGCAAATATTTTTGCATAGCATTAAGATGGGAATAAAAAATTATTAATTATAGCTATAGAAAATTAACAGATACTATTACAACTATCATTAAAATATGCACTGCAAAGATCAAATATAAAAAATAAATAAAATTCAATACCTTCTAATTCAGGATGCACTTCAGGAATACTCTCATGAGCCCATTCTGATCCATGAAATAATTCCATATTTTCAACTTTAAGATTATGAATATTAGATGGATGAGCAACAGGAAATGCTGATACTTTGTGAGCAAAGGCTACAGGTTCTACATTATTAGCATATTCTTCCATTTCTTGAATAAGAATACCCAATTCTTTGAATGCCAAACCAAGATCATCAAGATTTGGTTCTGTTCTACCATCTAAATATTTAAAAACAAATTATTTTTTAACAATTGTTATAAAAGTATTTAAAATAACAGAGTTTGTTATTAGAAAAATTCATCCTTATAATGATATTAATAAAAGAAAGCACTATTCAGAAAAGAAATTCATCAATATTAAATATAATGCTTTCTCTCTTAAATATAATGCTTTATCTTATAACAGATCATATTCAGTAATAAATGTATTAAACAAAATATTTCAGAACTGAAGAGAATATGAAATTTAAAGATTACAATTAAATCATCTACTGTGTCCACTCTCTGCTTTACTATATCATATAACAAAATAATCAAATCTTTGATGTAAAGTTTTTTGGTACTGACGTAAAGTTTTCAGTAAACACCGAAAAAATTTTACATCAATAGCACTTTTGATCTTGTGGCTATTGTCAGTTGAACATGAAATAACTTACAAATATTATGGAATTTGAAACAAGAGCATTTGGTAACAACTTTAAACATTATAAAAATATAACACATTAATTAGTAAAATAGATAGTATTAGGTAAAATATTATAATTGGAACTAGAAAGGAAAGTCTATTAATAATATGCATTTTACAACACAATCTAAAATTTATATAAGACAAAATATACATCATAATTGCTTAATAACACATTAATTCATATATGCATCATCATCATTTAATGCTTTTAATTATTTTTAGCACACCGTCATTCATTAGATAAGACAAATTTTTCGGAAACTGCTTACTTTTAATGAACTATGTTTTAGCACACCATTTCCAATGCTCAGGCAATGTCAATGTCTCAATGTCTTCTGGCTGAGTAATATTGATGACTTTCTCAAAGGAAAGAAAATCAGACTGTAAAACACAGATTTAAAACCGGACTGAATAAAGAACAATGAGAACGGAAACAGAAGTATAGATGGAGACTGGGTGTAGAATGTGAATAGACAAGTGAAAGGGAATGAACAGGAACTTGTGAATGATATATGTAAATATAGGCTGGATGTGCTCTGTTAGTGAAACAAATTGAAAAAAACTGTGCATTTGTGTGTGTAAGAAATGACATTGTGGGAATATGGTTTGAGGTAAAAGATCATGAGCGAGCAAGAAGTGGTGTGGGTATGCTGATGAATGAGAAAACAAAAAAGTGTATGTTAGAATACAGATGTGTGAATGACAGAATAATATGGATAAGGATGAATTTAGGACTGCAGAGAGAGTTTTTGATAGCAATGTGATTTATATGTATACAGTATATAGTTATAATATGTATTATATGTTATATTATATGTATATATATATATGTATATATATATATATGTATATTTATATAGCAATGCCTCCTATAGATGGCATAAGTGAGAATGAAAAAAAAAATTCTGATGTCTTGAATGATATAATAAATGAAAGTCATGGTACTGAATGAGTGATTGTGGCTGGAGATTTGAATAGCAGAATTGGTGTGGAGAGGGATAGAGTGGAAAGACTGGTTGGGAAATATGGTGACCCTAACTGAATGATAATAGGGAGTGGCTATTGAAAGTTTGTGCTGAAAGAGGATTATTTATCTCAAACATTTTCTTTAGGCACAAGACACCTGAGAGCGCTGTGAGAGAAATCAGAGGAGTATGATTGATTTCATTGTATACGCGATGAAAGATTGAGAGGGAAGGTTATGGACACAAGAGTGATGAGAGATGCAGAGATAGGCTGAGATCACTATTTGGTGATCTCTAAGATGATTTACTGAGGGGATGGAGAAATGTAAAGAGGATAAAAGAAGTATGGATGTGAGTGAAAATGGAGGATCTGCATGTGAAGTGAGAGATATCTGAGAAGAAAGAATGTGAAAAACTGAGTCAAGTGGATGAGAATATATGCAACATGGGGGATGTGTGGAGACACTTTAAGAAGTGTGTAGTGAGAGTTGCAAGAGAAGTGGCAGTGGCTAGTGAAATAAGAATAAATAGGAAGAAGGGCAATGCATGGTGGAATGATGAGGTGGCAGGTGCAGTGGCTGAGAAGAAAAAAACATGTTTAGGAATGTTAAATAGAAATGTGAAGGCAGATGAGTATAAGAAACATTAGTGTGCACAAAGATAGAGAAAGAAAGTAGAGAGAATGGCAAGAGAAAGAGATGAGAAACTGAAGAATGATTTTGAAGGGAATAAAAGAATGTTCTGGAAGTATATAAGAAATTTGAAAAGAGAACAAGTAGGTTATACAAATATACATATACAGGTAGGCCTCGATTAGTGTGAATAATGGGTTCCATGAATTTCTCGCACTATTCGAAGTATTAACTATATGTAAAATATGGTGATTGGTTCTTGCTTTGTGAGATTCTGGCTATAAGCCAACCTCACGATGAATAACCATAATACTAACTGTTTAAGAAATATTTATTTTCATATTTTACATCGCTGTTCATCATCTAAATTAATAACTTACCAGGAATTGCGTCTCATACCATCATCAAACCAACTGCCAAATCGAAACCAAAAAAGCAAATCGAAAGCGGAAGTTGAGCGCCGCTTTTATGTCACTCAATCACATCCATTTTTTGCTCTAGC
>AYEL01079756.1:0-35202 GCA_000484575.1 Olivierus martensii | reverse complement strand
AAAAATTAAATAATTAGCATAACAAAAAAAAATGTAAATGTAATATAATATTCTTATATTAAGATGTTTTACAAGTAATTGAGTGATTAACTTATTATTCAGAAAATATATTTTAAAAAGTCATATCAATACAATATTTTCTTCTAATGAAAAATACTGGGAAAAATAAAGTTAAATAAAACATAGTATTTAAAATATTTTTCCAAAAACTGTATGCAGTACATCTATATAAATAAATACTGTATATACTTTATTTAAAATTACTTTGAAATACAGTTCATAAAAGAAAACTATACTTATTTTTAAATGTAAACTGTCACTTTCACATTCGATATAAAATAATACTATATACAGTATTAAAGCATATAAAATTACTTTAAAAAGGAAATCCATGACACAATAATAAATTTACAACAAATTAAAAACTTTCATACATATACAGGGTGGAAGAAAAGTCTTCCACAAATCCAAATAATTTGATAAATATCATAAGATTCAGAAATCTGTTAATATCAACAAATAGGAAGTCATGGGTGGATTATCTGATGGTGACTTTCAAATGAGTTGATTATGCAAATGAGTATACTTGCAAATCCTGTCTCATAAACCATAACAGATAGGGGAAAATTTTCAATTATAAACTTAATCAGCATTCAATTCTGAACACTTTAAAAATAACTTCAAAATTGGACAAATAGTTCACCCCAAATCCTGTCTCATAAACCATAACAGATAGGGGAAAATTTTCAATTATAAACTTAATCAGTATTCAATTCTGAACACTTTAAAAAGAACTTCAAAATTGGACAAATAGTTCACCCAAAAAAAAAACATTTTTACATGCAAATCATGTCACAGGCACTTCCACAATTGGTTCTGGAAATTTTTGGAGGTTTCCATAATAGTGTCATTTTTCTGTTCAATTGACATAAAAAAAGCCACATTCACACACATGCAATTCAATGTACATGGACAATACAATGGCTGAGTACACACTTAATGAAATAACTGCCATGGTCATATGCAATGGTGCTGTTAAAGCTGCAATAGTGCAATGGAAGTTGCTGCTGCAGCTTGACTTTATTATGAAAAATATCCCTCAGCAAGAACACTTAGATCTATCACACATCAATTCCCTGAAATGCCAAAGATCAGGTGACCCAAAACAGCAACTGATAAGGCCATAACAACTTTCATTCTTGCATAATAACAACAGACGATCTTCAATACTGCATCATTACTGCTTGTACAGAAATTTCTACTGACACTCTAGAGGCTGTAAGGAGTTCCATCCAACATCATACTCAACTGTACTTGGGTGCTAGTGGGAACACATTTTGAGTACATTCTTGATTAGTTTTTTTTGTTGATTAAGCTCTATGTTTTCAATTTATTGATTTGGGGTATTATATTTACATGTCAGAAATAAATGTTAACCCTTTGCATGTAAAATTGGGAACACATTTTGAGTACATTCTTGATTAGTTTTTTTTGTTGATTAAGCTCTATGTTTTCAATTTATTGATTTGGGGTATTATATTTACATGTCAGAAATAAATGTTAACCGCACTAATGCATTGCATGTAAAATTGTTTTTGTTTCATTTTTGAGTGAACTAGTCATCTAATTTTGATGAAGTTCTTTTTAAAATGTTCAGAACTGAATGCTGAACAAGTTTTGTAATTGGAAATTTTCTTTATTTGTTATAGTTTATAAGGTAGGATTTACAAGTACAGGAATGCCTCGATTATCGCGGTTTCAATTATTGCAATTCTCGATTTATCATGGTTTATATTTGATACCAAAATTCGAATTATTGCGCTTCAAATTCGAATTATCGCGGCTTGATACCAAAATTCGAATTATTGCGCTCAAATTCGAATTATCACAGTCGCAAGATATAGTCCACTACATATGCAACCAGAATTATATTTAGTTCGAATCGCCACTCTCTAAGTAGCGCTTCATTTTTATCCGATAGTGCCTGCTCACCATTCACCAGTAAGCTTCGTTTTTATCCGATAGTGCCTGCTCACCATTCACCAGTAACTATCCACCTCTACTTGAAGCACATGTGGATATTTATTTCTCTTCTTATTTACCCCTACAGTGAATGCTAAAAGAAACAAGGATGATATGAAGGCTATAGCTATCAAGAAGAAACGTAGAGTGATCAGCTTAGAAGATTAGCGTGTTCAACACATTTCTTTTTTACTTTATACATAAAAATAATTAATAGATTTGAAAAATCCTTGGCAATGATCACCCATTTTACATGCATCATTTATCCGCTCTTCCGATCTATTTCTTTTTTACCTTATACATAAAATTTAATTAACTTTGAAAAATCCTGGCAATGATCACCCATTTTACATGCATTATTTATCCCGATTATCGCAGATTCGATTATTGCGGTATTTTTGGTGGCAACATTAACCACGATAATCAAGGTATTCCTAAATGCTGAACAAGTTTTGTAATTGGAAATTTATACTCATTTGAAGGAGACTATCAGGTAGTCCACTTATGACTTCCTATTTGTTGGCATTAACAAATTTTTGAAATCTATGATAGTTACCAAGTTATTTGGAAGAGTACAGACTTTTCTTCCACTCTATACATATAATAACTTATGACTTCCTATTTGTTGGCATTAACAGATTTTTGAAATCTATGATAGTTACCAAGTTATTTGGAGGAGTACAGACTTTTCTTCCACTCTATATATATAATAACTTCTTATGAATCTTCATATATTTATAGATTCAAAATATTTTCAGATTAAAATCTACATCAGTTGGGATATTTATATTTATAAATTTATGTATATATTATATGTATATATATTTATATATACATTATATGTATATATTTATGTATATTCCAAAATAATATTTACATATTTTTGAATATACTTATCATACAAATTCTTTTTTAACATGCATTTTAAAAGATATGTTAAGTTAATTTGAATTAAAGCTGCTGTATCATACAAGGGATAGATTTGGCAGCAGCAACTTAAGAGCAATGTCAGAGGCTGGCAAGTACAGTCTATGACAAAAAGGTTCAGCTTTCGTTTTTCTGCAAAAAACTGATTGAGTCATTAGTCCGTAAAATCTGAAGTCCGTAAAATCGAGGTCCATAAAATTGAGGTTTTACTGTATTAAATAATGCAAGAAATGTATATTGTATACAATATATACAGCGAATTTGATCAAAATCAGTTGAATGATGTGATATATAATTATTTCTAAAAAAAAATCATTTACATCTTGAATCATTATTAACAATACTATTTGTAGAGATGTTACAGACAAGAGATTCCATTTTCCCTTTTTTGACTTATGATGAAATTTTCAGAAGCCTTCAATGTAAACTAACTCATACCTATATCCAAAATTTCATTTGTTAAACATTTAACTTATAGAGGTTATTCCTATAATAAGAATCAATCAGTGTATTACTACTCTGTCTTGATAACAACTGAGTTTATAATTACAGTTACTGTATTCTTATAAGATTGATTTAGTGAATCAATTACTAATATATTAAACTAATCTTATTAAACAAAAATAGTTGTACTGAATAGGTATTAATTCTTTATTACTTTTGTGTAGATAAATTGTTTGAGGAGCATCCATAAATTAAACCATGTTGTTAAGAGAGAGAGAGAGAGAGAGTATAGTGGCTATCAGATGATAAATGATATATGGGGAGAAAGTCATGCAAATTATGATGTCATGCCATAAAATAGTTAAAAATTTTACATCTCTATGAATAAAAAACAAATTTTTAGTCATAGAGACTTCCTTTTATAAAATTTAAAATGTTTCCATCCTATTACACTGCTCGGTACTTCTAAATTACAACAGTTCAGCTCTTTCTTCTTCTCTTTCTCTTTCTTTAAACAAATTTTTAGTCATAGAGACTTCCTTTTATAAAATTTAAAATGTTTCCATCCTATACACTGCTCGGTACTTCTAAATTACAACAGTTCAGCTCTTACTTCTTCTCTTTCTCCTACTTCCTGCTCAAAGAGCTGAACTGTTGTAATTTAAAACGTTTATGTTTAATTGAAAAATAGACTGTAATGTAACATATTTGGAGATGCATCTATTATAAAATGTATGATATTTAACTAATTTACTGTAATGAAACTAGATATTTATATCTAGTTGCTTTACGGAAACATTTTGACCTTGTTCTCTAGTTGAGAGAGCAAGGTCAAAAAGTGTTCAAAGTAGCAAGATGTAGTTTATGGATACTCTCTCATTTGCCTGTTCAATTAACAAGTAACCAAACTATTTGTACTCTAATACTAGAAATAAATAAAATAATTGCATAATATCCATACTATACTTTTATTAAATTAAATAATTTAATTATTTATAATCTTCATTTTATTTCTCATTTCATACAATTCTTCTGTCCACTTAACTACTTGAGGATTCTGAAATTTCCCTAATAGGACAGGTCAAAGTCAACTTCCTCACATTATGACATTATAGTTTGTATCAACTTTGCATCTAGAGTTGCTGAAACTTGAGTGTTTTCAAAAATTCAAGCTAACAAGCTGTTATTAAGAAAATGCTTAGGAAAGTTCAAATTACCTGAGCTTTTTCAATAAAAATTAACAAATTGTACTTTAAAGCTGAATTCATTATTGGTAGTCAATATAGCTGTGGTGGTAATGAACAATTTGTTGTTTGGTTTTGTTTCGGCATGCATCAAATACAATGTTCATGAAAATAAAAATAACAATGTTTGAAAGGCATTTATAAAATTCAAACAACATTAATTAGCAAATAATAAACAATAACACTTATCATGCTCTTTTACAAAATGTTTATAAGACCAAATAAAACCAAAGGTAGTAACAGCAGAAATAATTTGGTAACAGTAAAACATCCACTAATTCACCATTCCGCTGCTACATTTTTCTGCTTACTTTTGCATAACTCATGCAAAAATAAGATATGCTAAAAGAAGACTAAATTTTGAATGAAATAGCAATATTCGATATAAAAACATAAAAGCTAGAATAAAAAAATCTTTTTTTAAAGGTTTAAAAGATTAAAAACAGAATGATTAAAATGTTGTAAAAATTAAATAAACTAAAAGAACTGAACTGATTAAAAGATGTTTTCATGGATAAAGGCCCAGTTGCAAAGATCAGAGATTAGTTAATCTTCATTCATGAAGATTAACTTATTTAAGATCTCTGATCTTTACAACTGATTATTTTTATAAAAAGATCAGAGACTAACTAATCTCTGATCTTTGCAACTGATTATTTTTATTTTCGTCGCTATTGATAAGTGACATATAACTGTGCTCTTTACAGGCTTGGAAGCAGATATCCTCTCTTCTGTTTCTATAGTAGGATTCATGGAATGAAGTTTGTTATATATCTAGTTGTCACAAGACTTTTCTTATAATTATAACTACTACACCTGGTTGTCGACTTACAATCTATGCGACTAATGACTGTCTGTGCTTACGACCACAAAAACAATAAATTATAAATAAGTTAATAATAAATCAGACAACTGCATGTACTATAACTATGGGAGCATCTGGCAAAACAGGCCTTTTAAATTTACAATATAATTGTAAATTTAAAAGATTATAAAAATAATAAAAAGATTATAAAGGTTAAAAAAGATTGTTAATAAATATATGGCTGACATATGACCAGATCGATTTACGACCTGTCAGTCAGAATGAAAGTCGGTCGTAAGTCGACAACCAAGTGTATATCTAAACAAAAACTTCATTTAAAATGGAAATCCTTTAGTAATTTTTGTTTTGGCATCTGCATGACAGAATGAGATCCAGTGAGACCTCAATAAAACTTCTAAACAAATAATTATGATTGTTAATTATTATTAATTAATTTAAGATTTTTTTTAATGCTATAGCCATATGTTGCATTTAGAGCTGCCAAATTTATAATATGAATTCATCATCATACTTAATAGATTATATCTAATATTTATAATTTATTATATTATGTAGTGATTATAGAAAAGTTGATATAAAACCGTATCAATTAACTATAAAAAAACACAAATTCTTGTATATAATGTCATATGAAATACGAGACTGGTCTGAAAGTAGATAGTTAAGTTGATGAGAAGAATAAACTGTTTATTTCTCATGCATCTGATGAGAAAATAAATGTTGAAGCTGGCTAAACAAAAGCACAAAGGTTTGCACTGCCTGAGAGAGACTGAAAGTTGGCATGGCTTAATGACAGTCCAGAAATATACAACTAAAGGATGGTTTGATGTTTGAAAATATAGTGTTATATCTGTCCCATCAGTAGAAGTCCAATAAGGACAGAACAATGTTTGAAGATTATATACAAGAAAATAGAAGAAAAAGAAGATATATTCTTCTTCCTCTCTCAGGTAAGTCTACAACACAGGATTGAATAACTGTCTCCTCTGTTTGGGTAAATTTAAAGTCTCTTGAAACTGCTATCTCATTCATATTCTATTTATTAATTAAACGAACTATAATTTCAATTGTATTTTATTCTTTTGTTACCTTGTATTTTTATTTTCTTGTTATTTAAATAAATAGATTATTTTTATTCATTATCTTAGTTTCTGAATCAGTTCTCTATCCTGAACCCCTGCACCAATATCAGAGATTGACCATTTCTTGGCAATATGGATAATCTAAGTAAACATTCCCAGCAGATAAAATAATATGATAATGACAAAAATAACAGCCTTTTAGACAGGAATTATAAACTTTAATGAAAAGCGTTTTCGGTATACACCCTCGTCAGTTCAAGCTATATAATTCAAAAATATTCATTTAAAATACATATATAAGAACACATAGTAAGCGTTAGAATAACAATAATATAATGATTTTAAATATCATAATAAACATAATTATCCACATTAAAAAATAAATATATAATGAATTTATAAAATTGTAATATTAAGTTAAGTTAATAGAGTCCATCCCATATAGACACCATCTCCATACCTTGTGATGTCATTAAGGTCGAGTTTGAGGAATGGCGCAAAAATTGTACACACTGAAGAAGATCCGATAAAAGGAAAAACTAGAGAAACATTGCACATTTTAGATAAAAGAATGCCAATTAACAAACTCAATCCAAATGACATCAGCAAAGCATGGAGATGGTATCTATGTAAAGGACTCTATTAACTTATTACAATTTTATAAATTCATTATATATTTATTTTTTAATGCAGATAATTGTTTATTTAAAAATTAATAATTTTCTATTAATATAAGGTATAATTACATATTTATTAAATAATGAAAAATTATACTATCAACTAATTTAAAAAAGCTCAAGGATGGAGCTAGAGTTTATTTGCGAAAAAGCTCAAACTTCATGGATTGAGCTGATTCTGCAGCCAGAAAACCTAATTGTACTTCTATTACTTGGGAAACATAAGAGCTACATCAAAACTATTTATTGATTTATAAACTACATTTCCTATTGAACAATTTTATTACTTATTGTTTGTCTGTCTATCATGGTTTAGAAATTATTGAGAGTGAAAATAACCAAGATACAATAGAAAATGACCAAAATGTGAACTTGTTTTTGGAAAATTGAAAAAAAATATTAAAACTTTTAATCCAAATTAAAAGTTTAGTTCTTTTAAATTACAAACTAAACACTTAAAAACAAATACATAACTTATGATATGTCAATTTTGTATGGATAGTATACGTTTTTTTGTAAAAATCTTTATTAATTGTTTACCAATTTAACATATTATAATATTTATTACACTGTCATTTAACTAAAATTTATAGAATTATCTTTGTTTTATATTGCAAACCAATGTACGTACGTAATCGAATATATAATCAACTACATTTAAATTTTTGTATTCTGAGAATAGAAAACTGAAGATCTCTTTCGAAGATCAAAAATTTTTTAATAAATGTTTATCATTATTTTTGAACTTAAAAACAAAGTACTAATTACAGTTAAATGTTATGGATATTAAATATTAAAATTTCTAATTTTTTCTTGCATATTTATTGATAGCATTATATACCCAGCAAATTATGCATAAATTATTTATACTTTGGTCTATTAATTTTGGAGATATAAGAGCAGTTAATGTTTCATTTTTCATGACAGCAGTGAGTGCCATAGGTTATATCCAATATAAATGATATTCATACCAAAAAATGTAATCCAATTCCTTAAATAACATTTACTCTATCCCAGTGGCAAGAAATTTTTAATTTTAAACAGTATTTTATAAATTATCAAAATATTTAGTTTTAATAGATAAATCTATCAGTATACTAAATAAAAATAAATTTATTGAACTATTAGGAATAAAAAAATCCATGCACAAGAAATGAAACTTAAAATTCTTAACTCTTTATATATCTGATATAGTTCATGAATTAAATTTCCTGCATGCAAAATCATCAGGTCTAAGTTGCAAAAAATTTAAGTTCAGGTACTTGTGGAAAGAGTTTGAAGATATAGTAATTATCTATTTTTTTTTGTAATTTTTAAATGTTTTAATAGCACAAATTATGGAAAACCCTTCTTATCCAGAAATTCCAGGTTCTGAGCATTCCGGATAAATTTTTCCATACCTATAATTATCATGTTAGAAGTAGAGAAATACAAATTTTCAAATTAAGTCGAATTTTAAGATCTATTAGATCATTACACTGCTCCATTTCTTAATAAATAATCGATCAAACTTTAAGATCTTTGAACAGAGAAAGAAAGATTAATCGAATAATCTGACAGCTCAAACACGTGAAAAACAAAAAATTAAATTTTTATTTCCTAGAACTTTCGGCTTAACAAAGCCATCATCAGCAGTTATTTTTTTGAATAAGAATAATCATTAGAATATATATAATCATAGAGATAATACCAGCTTGTTTAATATTGTATAGGTTTATGTTGGAAAACACACAAGATCACTATATACCACCAAATATTATTTGTGAGGTATGTCATTTAGTATCATATAACTCTTTCTTCATGTATAAAAATAAATACTATAAGCAAAAGGTTGGGGTGCCTATAGGGGCCCCGATGGTGGGAGTTATGGTGGAACTAGTCCTACGATATAAAGAAAATGCTGTTCTCCCTTCACTTATGAATAATGTCAGATTATTCTGTCGCTATGTTGATAATGTGTTTATTATCCTCAGTAAAAATAACCTGGAGCAAAGTATAATAGAAGCCTTAAACGATAAGACACTGTCTAGTTCTTACCATCAAACAAAAATCATAACGTACATTTTCTAGATGTTGATATAAAGATCGAGGATAACGCCTACGTAACCAATGTTTACAGAAAACCTTATGCTCCAGTATTTATACCCCAGTGGTCATCTGACCCCTTAAAGATAAAGTATGGCTCTCCCCTTAGTCAACATAATGTAAGTAGCCCATAGTCTGAGGTCATGTAGTTGACTTTGGATGGACGCTGTTTGACAATAATTATTCACCCCTAATCTACAAATTACTTCTTTCGACTGCAGATAACACAAAAATTACTTTATTCTTTAAATTTTTGTGTTATATTTAAAATATAATTAATGTAAACAAACAATCAGCTGATTTAGAAAACTGTTGGATATTTCCCGCCATAATCTAGGATGCCGACTGCCGCATCGATCGTCAAGCATGGTATTGGTTGCTTTGCTTCTCTGATAAATATAAATTTATATATTTTTAAATAAAACTAATTTATCGAATTTTATGTGGGGAAAAACAGCAAAATCATATTATTTACACGGGGCCAAACTTTCCCAAATTATAATTTATTGGACCAAAATATCTGTAAAAAAGAAATACGGATAAACTAAGAAAGAAATGTGGAACAGGATAGAGCAAGTCGGACAAATTAGGACAAACTGTCCTTGAATTTTGTGGGGATGCAAAGATCACGAATGTATTAATTGTTCTTGAATTTTTGGGGGTCGAAAGATCACAATTATGTTAATTAATTCGGATTGGGTTCGAAGATCACAATTATATTAATTAATTCGGATTGGGTTTGAATTAAAGGGGTAATTAAAAATTTATTAAAATATCAATGTAAAATCAAATTTTTGAGTAATACAACAAAAATATGAAGAATATGATAGAATTTGAGATTTTAACCTTTTCTTCTTGATTTAACCAAAAATAACGAAATTATTGGGCTTTAAATTTTGTCTAGGCTGCCGAGTTATAGGAGCGCAATACGGAGCGTGCGTGTCTAAGGAGCCGAGTTGGTGGAGCGGAAAAATTTAAAATAATAAAACTGCATTTTAACTTCAAATTATTACATTAGGAGTTAGACTTTAGATATTTGGTTTGTAAATATTCCCCTAGTTAGTTTCAATTAGAGTGTATTATTGGACTTGAGCCAAGTCTGTCTGTCCAGGAGAGCTAGTATGGGTGTAATCTAATATCTAAAATTAATCATTACTAAGTTTCCTGAAATGGAAACTGCCAATGCCATGGTAATCTAATTATTAAGACATTGGGTAACTAACCCAAAGTTCCCAATTTAATTCTGGGTGGTGGATGATTTCAGGAAAAATTAGTTGAAAATTATAGTCTAATTATTAAAAATTAGATGGCACCACCTTAGCCTAAATTTAATTAATTAATTATAAATCCAAAAGATGGTGGCACTATAGCCTTATGTGGGACCCAGGACAATAATGACAGGCGTTAAGCCTAAATGCGGTAATAGTCAGGATCTGACACCAGTTGGGATCGTCGTGTATGATGCCGACAAACAGGCAAGCGGTATGAAGTTGAGGTGCAGATAAGGACTGGTAATAATTGTGCTGTTTGGCAAATTGACACAAAGACTACATTCATCGAAGAACAACTTCCTTTATTTAGAGAGAGATCTCCATCACAATACATGTGAATGACAATCTTACAATGAGAGAAGAAATACCTGAATTGTAAGGTTTTTATTTCTCCAGGAAACACATCCGGAAGATACAGATTCGGCGGAGGCTGATGAGGTAGTCACTGTTCAAAATTTTTCATGTCTTTAGTCTCTCTTTTTCACAGTCTTTAGTTCATAAACCAAAATTGAAGATACACACATAGGAGAAGACCAGAACAGGAAAATCTTGTATCTGGAGAAAGTTGGTTTGTTATCCTCACAAAGAAAAATAAGATAGACGATCTGAAGTTGAAGAAGTTAAATGAAATTGTCATAGCACCAATGAACTATTAGGCTGAGACAGATGAAGTAATAGAGCAGCAGTCATTGAATCAGATGAAAGGGATAGCATGGTACAAGCAGATCCAGCGATCGTGGAACAAGCTGATGCAGTAGTCGCAGAATAAGCTGATGTGGCAGTCATGGAGCCAGCGAACTCGGATGGTGGTGGAACAAGCCTCGATCAAAAGTGCATTGGCTCTTAAATATCCATGACCCTTATTCCTGGGCTGAGAACCATGATGTTTATTTCTCGAACATTCGCCAAGCAGGTGTCCAATTTGCGACTATTTGGCGGACACCTGATATAAACATTCTCAGCGATTTATTGTTATTGTGGATGAAGTTCGCAAGCTGATCGAAACATCATCTATGTCGTCGTATTTTGTTGGAGTTGTTTGACAGAACTCCTTTTTCTTTCTTTTCGTTTGACCTAATTTGACTTAATTACATCCAGATTGCTGATCCCCACACTTGATTTAAAATAATTATTAAACCAGTTCCAAATTATTAAACCAGAAATTATTTAGCTTTATATATTTGGATTATTAATAAATAATCAGTGTTTTAAAAAAAATTAATTGTAAAGAGAAATATAATTTTAATGAGTTTCATATTAATTAAAACGTTATAAAATAATAAATTATTATAATAAATATTACCTTTTATAGGCTTTTTTGATCTGGATTGAGCATGCAGGGTTTGTCATTATTAATCCCATTTTTGTATATATGGTTCTCCATTTATTTTGATTTGTCACCTAAAATATATTATTAATATTAGTAAATAAATATATATAATTTCCATAACAACATTTAATGGAAAGATAATTGATACACTACTCTGTTATATCCACCCATCTGTTGAACAATATTAAAAAGTTTGTATAAATTAAGATCCCGACCACTAATTGTAGGTGCTCTGTTGATTGGAGTGCCTGAAGAAGTTAATTATAATGAATATTTCTCAATTAAAAACAATTATATGTAAATCGTACCTCGTTCATCCATAAATTTATATAGCTGTGCAACAAAACGATCTTTTTCTTCACTTGGCTCATCATCAGAAGTCTAAATGCAAATAAAAATAAATTTTGATAAGCACTTTTTAATACTTAATTAAAATTAAATATAAAAATTACTTCAATATCAGAATCCTGATTGTTATCATCATCATCATCATGTCCCATCATCAAATCCCAATCCCAATGTGGTGGAATCTCGTCCTTGTTCAAGTACAAATTTGCTTTTTCTACAGCTAAATAAAATTTTTATTTATTAAATATACATAAAGTATTCATTATCCTGCTTATCAATGTATAAATAACTAAATAAATAACACTACTCAAACACTAACACAGGAGATGATATTAGTGTTTGTTCTATAGAATCAAACCTGTTTTTATATGGTCCTTTTCTGTGCAGTTTTTTTTTGTGCGATTTTTTTTTGTGCAGCAGATTAAAAAAATTTCATCAAATGCATATTATGAATAAAAGTTAATTAAAAAATGCAATTTAAAAAGAAAACAACAGATGACTGTCAAAATAACATGCAAATTAAAATCAATGCACTTGGCATCTTCCTCAGCTGCTACAACAAGACTCACCCTGTTACACAAGAACAGAGGACTTAACTACACAAAATAAACAAACATGACAAAATTTAAAGGGGCAGGTCTACATCTGGAAGCGCTCTTCTTAGCACCACCTGCCGATAAAGCCATACATTTCGTTATATGATCGATCTTCTAAGAATACATTAAGTATATTATAAAAACAAAAACCATACAAGATTATACAAATTAAAAAAATTATTCAAAATCTACACGAATTAAAAATACGAACAGTTATCTGCAGTCATTAAAAAATAAAAATAAAAATTGTAAAAAAAAAGGTAAAAATTGCCGCAACAAGCAGCGCTCCCTTACGGGAGTATCGAAAACTGACCATAGCATATCCTTTAGTCTGCTTTGCTGACTTTAAACAACCATCTCCAATTATGAATTATTTATTGTTTTTATTCAAAACATATTTTGTGTTATTGCTTGCTTCAGATTTTTCTTTGACTAAAGAAAATGTATTTGTATTGAATTTGAAAATTGGAAATGTCATTTTTTTACATCTTTCTGATGATAAATTCTCTGAAAAATCTATCTTTTGCCAATTTTAAATATCTTCATATTTTTCAGATCTAATTGAATACATAGTTTATGAAAATGCTTCCAAAATCTTATTAATTATTATAAATAAATAACTAAAACTTTGTCTGTAATTTTGCTTATCAAATTGAAGTTTATTATGTTAATAAAATTTTTCAATATTTCCAAAAGTTGGAAAGAATTCATTAGGTGAAAATTTCTGAACTGGAAATTTATTTCCTATTAATTTCAATGTAAAAATTTTTAATTTGTTTTTGGTAAGAAAGTCACTACCATTTTAGCTATTGATGTTTAAACATTTCAAAAGCATTAATATAAATATAATTATATATATTATGTGATATAGTTATTACCTACTTAGCCTATTTTTTTGTCATTTGATTTCAAGCAATTTTCAAATTTAAGCCTGATATGGCAATAAACATGCTAATTTTTGTTTTTTTATTTATTAGTTAAAAATTATAAAATTTTCTTTAAATATTGTCTTAAATTTATATAATTCTCAAAAACCTTTGTTCTACTAAACTATTTGCAAAAATAAATTAATTTTCTGTAATTAGTAGTAATTATTTTTAACTCTATATATTAAAAATACATTAATTTTGGATTTTATTATGGTGATTATTTTATTAAAACTAAGAGATAAAATGATTCATTTCTTTAAAGGATTACATTGACTGGATTTAGCATATTCCAATAGAACAACAAAATACTATCAAATTCAAATTTATATATGGAAAAAAATATATACAGTCAAACCTGTTTTTATGCGGTCCTTTTCTGTTCGGTTCTTTTTGTGCAATTGTTTATATGCGATTTTTTTTTTGTTTTTTGTGCAGCAGATTAAAAAAAATTCCATCAAATGTATATTATGAATAAAAATTAATTAAAAAATATAATTTATAAAGAAAACAACAGAAAGCTATCAAAACAACATGCAAATTAAAAAGAATCCAATATATGGCCCATCCTATATTACTGTACTTATATATATTGCGCTATCTAGTAACAGTAGTTGATAACCGTCCTGTGATTAACGTAGTAAAAAAATACATACTTCTTGACTGCTGCTTAAGAAGTTTCAGGATATTTTTTTTAATGCAATTTCTTTTATGCGGTCCCTATCCATCCACACAAAAACAGGTTTGACTGATATTTAAAGTTTTCAATAAAATAATTTATTTTGGCAAATGGCATTAATATATCAGTAACTAAAAATCAAAGTCACATCAATACAGCCCATTAGCAAGTAAAAGTTTTTATGCCAAAATAAAAACTTCTTATAGCTGCTTACGAAGTTTCAGGATATTTTTTTTATGCGATTTCTTTTATGTGGTCCCTAAACCCCGCACAAAAACAGGTTTGACTGTATTAGGAATATATATCTGGACTAATATGCAATCATTATGAAGTTAAATGTTGCTTGCAAAAGTTTTTTTTGAAAAATGAGAATTTAGATTACAGAAATTCATATTATTGGTGTATATCAAAAAATCATAAAAAATAATCAATTTTCATATAATTTAATTGGTAATAAAGATTCAAATTATGGAAATTTTTTATCAAAACAATTTGATAAATTGATATGCAAGAAAAATTTATTAAGATATAAATTATTTTATAGAACAAAGTGCAGTTATTGATTTAAACAAATTACACTGCATAAACTAATTGATAATGAAATAGTTTCTTCACTAAAGCAAAAATCTAGTAGATATTTATTTAATTTGTTAAATTGAAAATTCATAAACTGGATAATAAAAGTTCAATGAGACTGCACTAAACAGAAACCAAAAAATAATAATACTCAAAAGCCCTTTAGCAGTCAAAAGATTTTATTCAGGAACATATTCAATGTCTTGTTATAGTAGCTGAAGAAGACCCAAGTGCATTGAAAACATTACTGAATAAAATCTTTTGACTGCTAAAGAGCTTTTGAGTATTATCATAAACTAGAGATTCATAAATTGGGATATCTATATATAACATTTTTTTTCTTACAAAGATATCAAAATAACATTATAAAATTACTGAGGTCATAAAACAATTTTATTAATGTTAAATTGTAGTAATTTTCTGATTTTAACATGTACAGTGGGTGATTGGAGACCCAAAAATACCTAAATAAAAAATTATGTAATTTCTTACTATGTTTATTTATATGTAATAACAAATATATATACATACATAGTCTTGCATTTTCATCTATTATGTTTGTTTTCTGATAAAGAATCTGTCCAATGTCAAGAGCTTTTGAGTATTATCATAAACTAGAGATTCATAAATTGGGATATCTATATATAAAATAGCAGGAAGAAACAATAGCAATAAAATATTCTTTTTCTGAAACAGTATGATTTTATAGAAGTGATCATAAATTCAAAAGCAGAACAGCTGTAAAGATATTTTGTATGTTAAAAGAAATGAATTTCTATGATTCTTTATTAAATAAATGCAAATTTCAGTTGATACTACCTCCTTCCTGTTATTTTTTATATAAGTAAACTTCTGTTATAACAAAATCCATAGTACCATTGCCTCCTCATAATTTCATTATAACTGATATTTTATTAAAACGGAATTTCGTATTTTTTACCATTTTACTAAATTTACTATTACAAATATTATACTCAGGGCCATGCGGTGCTATGAGGCAAAGAGGCAGCTGCCTCAGGTGGCATCGTAAGGGGGCGGCATAAACAGTAAAATCAAAATACAATTTGAACCATTCAATAATTAAAAATCTTTACGCAATGCTTTTTTATATTGATCTATGTTTATAGTTCTGCTTTGAGCTTACAATTATTGACAATATTTGATGTAATGTTAATGTTAATGTTAGTTTGTCTCGAGAAGTGGCAAATGGCTCTGCTGTGTTTAAATCAGTAAATCAAAATAAAACAAGATCTGAACTAGCTAATACGACCTGAAAATAAAATTAAAGATGCAGGAGTGCTTTCAGACTGGACTGCCCCTTTTCAGCTGCACAGAGAAAGTGAGCATTAATAGACAATCTAACAGAGAATAGAATATCTGTAAAAAACAAGTGTAAATTGTAATTTAAACCCCAAGTGTCAGGTGAACGGTAAAAACAAACAGGTTTTGTGTGTGGGATAAAATGTTAGACAAAAAGGGGGCGGAAATAGGGCATAACAAATACAAAATTTATGTTTTCATATTGTCAAAATAAAAATAGTATTCGTATATTTTGTGCAGTTTTTTTAAAATCACAAACGAAGGTTATTTTAAAGAAAAAACATTTAAGGGGCGGCATTTCGAAGTTTTGCCTCATACTGAGAAAATCTACCATATGATCCTGATTATACTGTACTGTACATACTGTATAAATACTGCATGTTACAGCTTCATTATAAATTCATTATAGCGAAAATTTTGTTATAATGCTATTTGTTATAACTGAATTTTACCTGTACAGATAGGCCTCGATTAGCACGACTTCGAATCTTACCTTCTTTAATAAATCTTTGATTTGTTTTAAGTTGTCTCTGAGTTCATTTTAATTGCGAAAAACTATTTTTCTCCCATCCTTACCTATAAGTCTACAAATGCGCAAGGCCTAAGCCTATCATTCGTTAGGTTAGTTAAGCTGCCATATCCTTATGAGATATTTTTATCTGCCGGTGACCACTTATAGAGCTCATCACAGGCTGGCCAACACTATGATGGGTCAACCAGATGGTTGAAGGATGAGGTTCAACAGGCCGGGCCCAGACCCCTCCTGAAAAATTGGAAGAGTGGGACTCTGATCTTCCAAGATGGTAAGCTATAGCTTTACCATTCAGCTGACCTGTCATTCCATTAGTCCATGGGTCCCACAGTTTGTTCTGTGAAGTGTTCATTATCTGAACATAAAATATTCCGCAAAAGTGTTTGTTATCCGAACAGTTCATTAACTGATCATCCACTGTATTTAAACAAATAGCGATACAAAATTTCTTGGTGGGCCGGATGCAGTCTGTGGGCTGCCAGTTTAAAACTACTGAAATATACATACAGATATTTGATTATACAGATTTGCATCTTTCTTTTGTTGCGATCTGCCTAACTTTGTATGATCTTTTATGACCTGTTGTTGTGATCTTTTATTGGAGTAGATTTATATACAGGACAAAAAAATTGGAGAATTTTTGTAATACAGTATAAGATTCAGTAGCTCAGTTGAGCTGCATTTCTGTTGCACTAATTGAATGATCCACCATATTTATTTCTAACAGAGATCTTATTGATCTTTTGATTTTATTTTTATAAAAATATGTGGATATCTATGATTGTAAATAAATTAATATTTTTGTAGATATTAGATTTTGTAAATATTTGGTAATAAACATATATAAAATAATTTTAGTTTGTATATAAAATGATAAGCACTGAGTTTCAAGTGGAAAAAATATAATTTATTAGCGTTTTTGGAGTACTTTTGACTTAAAAAAAGTCATCTTCAACACTTAAAAGAGCAGAATACAGAATGTTTTGGAACAACGCATAGAATACTTTTTAAATTTATTTTATAAATTTGAAAAGTATTCTTGTCACATTGCAATATTTTAATGCTATTATAGTTAATTTGTTCCTTCTTTAAATATTTAAATTTGAAAAGTCTTCTACACTTTGTTCGGAAACATTCTGTATTCTGCTCTTTTAAGTGTTGAAGATGACTTTTTTAAATCAAAAGTACTTAAAAAATGATGATAAATTATCTTTTTTCCATTTAAACTCAGTGCTTATCATTTTATATATATTTATCCTATAAGTAGAAGATTATATACAATGTATTTTGTAATATTTTTGTATTTTTTATTTCTGTAGTATCTGATATTTGAATATCAGATATTGCAGAAATATGATTGAAAATATAGTATACAAAGTAATTGCATTATGTCCTCATTGCACTAATTGTGGTTTATATGATAGTGGTGAGATTCACTATATTTTTTGTAAAAATTACTTGTTTCTTCTTAATTCTATTATTAAAAATATGTGGATGTGAGAATTTTCATATGTAAATACATTAAAAAATATTAATCTATCTTCTTCTTCTCAAATATGTAGACCAAGTCTTTTTTAATGAATAAATATGGAACTTCTATGGTACATATAATCAGTTAATAATAAATGGAAATGCAATGATTTTAGATATTTATGATCTACAATTTGTGCATTTTTTGATGGATATGATTATTTTTCACTGATTTTGAGCATCAGATTTGCACTTCTGATGATTGCATATGCACTGGTCAGCTTTCTATTCCTGTCAACTGTAATCAAAATTTCTGTTGTGTTTTGGTTCTGATTTTTTTATCATTTAAATTGTATTAAATATTTTTTCTGAGATTCAGAAATGACAGAAACTTTTAATATTTCCCCGATATTTTCTGTTGGATAAACACTTTAATAAAATCATATTACAGCAGAATGGAATTGGATGCAATGCAACATGATAGGTCCTGCTTTTCATCCAGCTTTCTTGTCACATTGCAATATTTTAATGCTGACATTTTGTCTAATTAGCCATATTTATTCCAGTAACAAACTTGATTTCGAAAATATTTAAAATTTAAAAAAATAAAAATTAATTTAAATTTTCTTTTTATAGTGAATGTCATATTGTTCTGACGCTTAACTTAGGCTTTATATAGAATTCAAATTTTTATTGATTTTTAAACTGAAATACAGCTACTAGCTTATACTCAGATCAGTTTGAATAACGGCAAATAAATTTTGCTCGATAGAGAAATCATAGACACGATTGTATAGCTATGAGTAGTCATGTTTATTGATTGAACCATAACGTAAGTTTGCTTTTTGCCATACAGACTTAAGGTACGATTACCTACGAGTTCTTTCTGAAAGCCGGATTGGTCAAAATTGACTACGAATTCAGGACCTATACCGAACTAATAAATTAATGATATTAATAATGTAGGTACATTATTTTATTTAATGTAATTTCATTAAAATAATAATAATAATAAAATAAATGGTCGGCGTCATCAAATAACTAGCATCGCGAGTGACCAGTGTCACGTGATGTGTATGTTGCGTCAGCGGAAGTGACAAATTATGTAGATTTTAATTTATATAAAAGAACGCAGAGCATGAGCCTTAGGTTCCAATTTTTTGCATATATTAATGTCTTGCCATAATCTATCAACCTGCCACATTTCATCAAAATCTGAGCTCAGCAACTCTGTCTGCTCCCTTGTAAGTAAAAGTGGATTTGGTGTTATTTAAAAGCATTAACTCCACCTAATTATTGATATAGGACATAATGTTGTATACCTGTGGGTAGAGGATGAGAAACCCATATGATTGTGCCAATGATCTCATTTTGGCCACAAATGGACATAGTGCCCCATACCTCCGACCCACAGATATATTTTAGCTCTGGGTCATCCTTATTTTCTGTCTTCACGAATGCCCTTGAAAGTGCATCTGCTATTATCATTTTTTGTCCAGGTAAGTATTCTAATGTGATGTTATATTTCATAGTTTTTAGTATCATCCTTTGAAGTCTCAGTGGTATTTTGTCAAGGTCTTTTTTGCTGATGCTAATTAATGGCTTGTGATCTGTTTGCACTAAAGTATCTTACCATAGATATAATAATGGAACTTTTCAGTTGTAGAGCATATTGCCAGCATCTCTTTTTCGATTTGTTCAAACTTCTTTTTGCTGTCTGTTAAGGAACATGAAGCGTAAGCAACTGGTTTGTCTCTTTGGATAAGGACACTGCCTAATCCATCTTTGGACGCATCTGTTTGTATCACTGTTTCTTCCATGGGATCATAATGTGATAGTACTGGTGCATTTATTAATAAGTTTTTGATGAGATTTGTGCTCTCAGTATGTTCTTTGTTCCATTTCCATTTCACTTTCTCACTAGTTAGATTGCATAATGGAGCTGTCACCGCTGATAAATTAGGTATGTATTTGCCCACATACTTAATTATTCCCAACAGTCGTAGTAGTTCTTTCTTTTCTCTTGGCAACTCTAGTTTCTTTATTGCCTTTAGCCTTGCAGGATTTATTTCTACTCCCTTTTCGCTCACTCTATGGCCCAATATTTTAATTGCTGGCCTTTTAAATTGGAATTTATCTTTATTGAAAGCTATTCCAGTCATTTTTGCAGTGTCTAGTACCTGTTTGAGGATTTCATCATGATCATTCTCATTTCCATATATTATTAAGTCATCAATATATATTTTAACATTTTTTTATATGTCCAAAAATCTCTGTGTTTTTCTTTTGGAAGACTTCTGCTGCTGTTTTAATCCCAAATGGCATCCTCAAGTATCTGTATCGCCCTACTGATGTGGCAAAAGTGCACATTTGTGATGATTTATCATCCAACTCAACTTGATGAAACTCTTCATTAAGATCAAGCACTGAGAATAAGGTTTTTCCTTTTATGTCACTCAATATTTCTACTAGTGTGGATAACTGATATTGCTCATTTAGCATTGCTTCATTCAGTTGTCGTGGATCAAGGCATAGTCTTAAATCTTTGTTGGGTTTTTCTGCTATCACTAGCTGGTGTACCCATTCAGATGGTCCTCTGACTTGTGTTATTATTCTTTTGCTTTCTAATTTCTTTAATGCTTCTATTAACCTTGGTAGTAGATGCTTGGCCTACCCTCCTTGGTTGCTTAGCTATTTGTATGGTGTTCTCTTTTAAGTGTATAGTGTACCTCAATTTTGGAAATTTGCCTAAACCATTGTACACTGTCTTATATTTATTTATTATTTCTTCCTTTGTCCGAAACTGCACCTTGGTGATGTTATCTATTCGCTTTATCAGGTTGAGACTTGAGCAGGTTTTTATCCCTAATAAGCATTTTTTATCTCCTTTAACAACATATTTTATTCTGTATGTCTTTTTCTTTATCTCAGACTTCAATATTACAGTGCCTAAGATTTATATATTGTGGCCGCCATAGGCTTCTAGTCTTATTTCTGTGGCTTGTAGTTGCAGTATATTGTTGAACACTTGTTTCAGTATTTCCTCTGTGATTATGTTGTATTGCACTCCACAGTCTATCTTAAATTTTATTGTTTTGTTATTTATTACCACGTCTTGAGTCCACTCACTTTCCTTTGATTGCTGGTGTACCATATCTATGAATAGCTCATTTTCACTATCTTCTTCATTTGGTTCAACATTAATGTTGTGGTTCTGTTTGGTTGTCATTTTGTATCTTAGTTTTTTTGTTGTTTTTATACCCTATTGCAAAGTGGTTGTATCCTCCACAATTGTTGCATTGCTTTCCATAAGCTGGACAAGCTCTTTGTTTATGCGTTTTTCCACATTTCAGGCAATTGTAATTTCTTTCTCTTTTGTCTTGGTTGGTGGCATCAGTTTCTCTTATATTAGTTTTCTTACAGTTGATTGCCTCTATTTCCTTTTTCTTATCTTCTTTCTTCATTTCATTCATTTGTTGTTTCTGGGTGTCACTTATATGGCACATTTCTATAGCTTTTGCTAATGTTAAATCTGGTTCATTTAATAGTCTCTCTCTCATTTGGTCACTATATATGTCCATTACTATCTTGTCTCTTATCATATTTTCAGTTTTTTTGTATTCACATGAGGACACTAAATTCTTTAATTCAGTTAGATAACTATTGAACGTTTGTCCCTCTTTTTGGGTACATTTATTAAATTTAAATCCTTCATAAATTATGTTCTTCTTTGGTTGGAAGTGTGTAGTGAATAGCTCGATGATCTTATCATAAGTTCTATTGTTTATTTCCATGCTGGGCAACGCAAATGAATTGTATAGTACAATCCCTTCATCGCCTATCAAGTTCAGCAATATCACTATTTTAGTGGTGTTGGGGTCGCTATTACGTTTGGAAGCTATTAAAAATATTTCTAACCTCTGTCTCCATTTTGACCATGCTTCTGCCATGTTGTCTTCGGAAAAGGAGAGTGGTGCTGGTAGTCACATGTCCATTTTTGTTCAGATGATTACTTCTGACACCATACTAAGTCTCAACTCTAGAATTTTGCCTAGCATCTCCCTTCCTGGGTCCTTTCTAACAACAGTCTTTCATTGTGCTTACCTTCACCCAAACCCTTTGCATGGATTCTCTTCTTGTTCATTCATCGGACTTCACTCCAATGAAATTTGACATTCTGTAATTCAACCCGTTCAACAGTCTGTTGTGGTGCCGTAAAAGTATCTTGCAAAATAAATTGCAGTTCCCATATGATCCTATAGTTCAACAACTGGCATTAGTGCTTCAGCATTTAGGAAAAACTGTTTTAATTGTTTCCACATCTGGTCTCACCTACCTCAACTGCACTGACAGCATGTAACCATCCGTACTCAATGTATCCATTTTGAATGTATTGTATTATATGTTAAGAACCCATATTGTTAAATATTTCCATAACTGATTGTTAACTAATTCCATAACTGTATTTGTTAAATTCAACTAAAACATCCAGCAAGTATCCCCCTTGTATATACTGTAAATTGATCTTCTATTTTATTATTTTAAATTAAGATCTATAATTCTGAGACAACTGGGTCAATCAGCATACCATAATGATGATAATTTTAGTAGTAATAATAGATAATGGAATACTGAATCCTTTAAGATGGTAATGGATCTTAAAGGATTTTTTATCCATACAATTTTGTTCTCAAGGTTATAAAATAATCCATAATTGAACCCAGATCCCCAAAGTGGTAAGCAATTGCTTTACTACATTTTTAATAAAAAAGTATTTATAGCTACTATGCTATGAAAATAGTCAAGTTCATAATAATGTAATGGCCATCATGAGATTGGAATATCATAAGTCAAATGATTCTAAGTCGAGGACAACCTATATATACCATATATAGTCGTGTATAAGCCAAGGTTTTTTCTCAAAAAAAAATTTTTGAAGTAGGTGACTATAATTAATGTAATATAATAGTAATAATACATGTTACAAAATAAAATTTAAAAAATGTTATATACATATTTGTTATTTTCACTGTCCTGTTTCATCTATCTTCATTATTTACGTGTTAAAATAACTTCATTTAACGCTGTTTCATTTAGCACTTTGTTTTCTTGGAACATATCCCCCGCATTTAAACGGAGTTTTATTGTATCTTCATTTATACATTCATAATTACCGTATACACTCATGTATAAGCCGAGGTTTTTTTCTCAAAAAAAAATTTCTGAAGTGGGGGGTCGGCTTATACATGGATAAAAAAAAATCAACTTTTTTGGCTGGAGAAATTGAAGTAATAAGCAAAACAATAATTTATTGAACGTCTCCTGAAGACCAGGAAGGAAATTTTACAATAATTCATTTAATATGATAACTGGTAAAATTTTATCTTATCCCACTGGGCTCAAGCACATCGCGCCACTGACTCCAACCTGCATCTATATACCGTAATCAGAAAGGCGGCAATGCGCTGCCTGATACGACGTGATACTTTATTATTCATTCATTTATTACATACCTCGTGACTTCTCTAGTTACTCTTCAACATAGGCTTCCCACCATCACCTCTGCTCCCCCTGGTGGCTACTTCTGATCTCTCACACTGACTCTAGAGGTTGCCACATTAGCTTTGCTCATCAATGTTGGCTCTATATATCTTTGAACTATTTCCAACATTGGGCTTCTTTGCTTCCACCATGATAATGCATTTTGCAGTAAAAGCATTTTAAACATGTCTTTTGGAAAATGAGTCAAGAACATCGAATAAACATAGAGTTTGAATATCATAAAAGAGTGTTTTCCAAAATGTAGATCTATTGCAAGGGGGCATGCAGGAATTAACAAAAACTTCATTTTTGAGACAAATAAATAAAAAATAAATTCAAATTAGTATTGAAAAAAATGAATCAGCAAAAGGGTTATAAATACATACCATATATACTTGTGTATAAGCCAAGGTTTTTCTCAAAAAAATTTTCTGAAATGGGGTCAGCTTATACATGGATCAAAAAAATCAACTTTTTTTTGGTGCAGAAATTGATGTAATAAGAAAAATCATTTTGGCTGGAGAATTTGAAGTAATAAGCAAAACCATAACTTATTGAATGCATCTCCTGAAGACCAGGAAGAAAATTTTGCAATAATTCATTTAATACAATACCAAGTAAAATTTTATCTTACCCCGAAGTGATTGAGTGCATCATGTCGCTGACTCCAACCTGCATCCATATACCGCAATCATATAGGCGATACCATGCTGCCCGATATGAGCGAAAACTTGTGTTGAAGAGAAGTGAAGAAGGGATGAGCTGAGCCACAGCCAGCTAGCTAGAGCCAGAGTCAGCTAGTGCAAAACTCTGTACAAACTGTTGAAAATCCTCTCTTTCTCTCTTTATTCCTCCTCCTTTCTTTAAACTTTCCAATCATGCCAAAGTAAAGAGAAGGTTCAAAATGAAACTAAACTCTTCATTTGACAAGGGAAATTCTATTTCTTGCATCTCATTGGTGTAAAAACTGTCAAAATAAAATTATTCTAATTTATTTTAATCAGGATCCATGACCTCGAGTCACTGGATCTCTCGGTTTGTTTCTCTCTCAGATATATTTTATGAGTCTATCTGACAAGTCTAATATTCTTTCCCCCTCTCCCGATCAAAAAGTCATTCAAAAATAATAGTTTTTCCGGTTAGTTTTGTTAGCTTTACAATACAAATGAAGTTATTATATATATCCGACAAGTCTAACATTTCATTTCCATCTCCCAATCAAAAAGTCATTCAAAAATAATAGTTATCCCGGTTAATTTCGTTAGCTTTACAATATAAAATGGAGTTACATTTAATCCGTACAAGTAATTCAGTTAAAGAAGTTTCTGACAAAGAACTAAAATTATGCTTTTCAAGTTTACAAATACTTGTTATAAGGGAATTTTACCGACAAAAATAGAGCTCTCTAAAACAGCTCGTCTTGCATCATGTGATTCGTTTGTTCAGTTGTTAATTATATTTTTTTTATTACAATCAGTAAAATTATAACCATACAAAAATATATTTAAGTAAATGATAATTAACATATAGTAATGAAAACAAAACTTTTAGTTGATAACTAGCTGTGAGGCAGAGTGATCCTTCTTCAGGATATCCTATATAGAAAATAAATATAGGACAACAATAACAAATAGAATCAAAAAATTTTATCTTACTCCGAAGCGATCGAGCGCGTCGCGCCGCCAACTCCAACCTGCGTCTGTACACCGTAATCAGATAGGCGATGTCGCGCTACCGATACGATGCGAAGAAAACTCGACAATCAATCAAGAATCTTACCTAGGATTCATATTTGAGCAATACAATGCGACATGAACTCAACAATCAATCGATCTTACCTAGGATTCATATTTGAGTGAAAAAATATATTTATTTTTCAAATTATTAATTAAGAATGTTTTAATTCATTCGCTAGTAATCAATAAATACTTATTATATTTAACTCGTTGATGATTTTAATTCATTTGCTAGTAATAGATAAATACTTATTATATTTAACTCATCGATGATTTAATTAGATTAAAAGTAACTAAAATAAAATAACGAAAAAATAATAATAATTTAAAACCTGTACTGAAAAATAACTTTAGTCTATCAAAAAAGTTCATCATAAGCAAAATCAAAACTTCGAAATCGCACGATTAACGTCTAAAAATCACATTGCACACATAATTCTAATGGTGTATGACATCATCGTAGGGTGGAAAAAGTAACTAAAATAATGTTTAAAATAATGAAAAAATAATTATTATTTAAAATCTGTAATGAAAAATAACTTTAGTCTATCAAAAAATTCATCGTAAGAAAAAACAAAACTTTGAAATTGCACGTTTAACATCTAGAAATCACATTGCACACATCATCCTAATGGTGTATGACATCATTGTTAAGATGATCCAATCATTTTAAAATACGGTCAAAGATTTGTATACAAACTCAACTCAATAATAGAGAAAACAAAACTTTGAACGGTCTCTTGGGAGTTGTGTGATGTAGACCTATTCTAATGGAATTTTTACTGTGTATTATAATATGAACGTTATTTAGAAAAGAAAACAGTTATTCAATAACAACAATAAAAGAAAATATTTTCATGTAAATTATAAAAATTTATTACTATTCGTTAACTTGATATTTTTGAAGCTATGTCATCCTAACGATAATGCCATACACAGACATCAATCTTGCTTCGAAGTAAAATTTTACTTTACCTGTTGTGATCGAGCACATCACGCTACCTGATGTACCGCGACGCAGAAATTCTCGACAATAATCCAAGAATCTTATGTAGGCACACTGCATTGGATCACTTTATTGATATAAGTGATTATTGTCAAGAATTTCTGCATCACAGTGCATCACGCAGCACGACATCGTTTATCTGATACATTTATATAAACGCAGATTGGAGTTGGCGGTGTGATGTGGTTAATCGCTTCGGGTAAAGTAAAATTTTATCTTTTAAATTGATATATTAGTATAAGGATGATCTACTCATTTTAAAATATGATCAAAGATTTGAATACAATAATTCAACTCAACTCAGTCATTATCATCATATATAATAAAGGAATAAGTATGTGAAATCCATGTTTCTGTGCATATACGAACTCCCAGGACCAAAAGTACCACCATTCCTTGCGATTTTTAGCCGCGGCCGCGACCGCGACCGGAACTGGCTCTTCTCCCGAACTTGTAAACCCCCTCCGAACCGGTCGCTGATGCGACGTCGCTCGTCAACAGAAAGTTTGTTCTTGTGGCGATAGTCGCAACTGCACATCCAATGAGAAGCTCTCTTTCGCTCTGACATCAAGCCAAGTCAGCCATTGCTACAGTTTTATTGGCTAAAAGTGTAGATTAGCGCGACAGCGGTAACTACAGTGTGACCACGAACAGTCAAGTGCAACAAGCGACTTCTTCCGGTCGCGGTCGCGGCCGCGGCTAAAAATCGCAACGTGTGACCGCCGCTTAACGTCTAGAAATCACATTGCACACGTTATCCTAACCACGGCCGCTGATGTGATGACGTCACGCTATAAGGTTGAGTTAGCTGAATGGTTGATACTATAGATATGTTTTTCTTCATAATTTAATGAAGAAAATTGTTTTATTTACTACGTTAAATTTATTACAAAATATTACTTTTCATATTTAAGATATTTTAATGGTTTTAAAGATACATGAATTTACAAATAAATATTATTTAATGTCAATTTTTTCAAGTTTATTCAGAAAACACTTACAATAAATATATATATATAACGAAAGATATGCAAGATATACAATATATTTGCCAAATACAAAAACTGTATTGTACAAAATATTATTAATTTTTATACAATTTATGGGAATGTTATTACTGTATTTAATAAATTCTTACAAATTATCAATAAGATGAACAATTAGGGTTGAACTCTATAGAAAAAGTGATTATAAGTACATTTACAAAAATAAAAAAACTAATTAGTGGGATTAAAGGAATCTTGGAAAGAAATGATTAACAAACAGTTTTCATTAAGAAATATTTACATACATATTTTGTTGCATTACTTGCTATGTATCAAACTTAATATCAAACGTTGCAAGAGAAATTTACATTTAAATTTTATTACATACCATAAAAAATTGAAATACAAACATTTGTCAAAACGGGAATGTAAAACTGCATCACATTAAAAATTTCCAAAATGTTGAAGAAAATCAATATTTATTCAAACTGCATCAAAAATTTCATAAGAACTTTTACTAAAATTAATAGTGTAATTAAATGTATTTATTCCAAAACAGTTATCCAGAATGTAAAACTTAAATTTTTTTAATTTTTCTGGCATCTTTTTCTTATTTAAATATGTTTGATTCTTATTTTTTATATAGTAGTTAAGCAATATTATACCAATTGTAACTGAGATACTCTTCCCACATCCATAATAGAATGTTTTTAACAGTGAAAACTTTGGTTGATATCCTTAGATATGTTCAAGTATCTCAATGTCAAAGTAGAAACATTTATAGGATTTTTGCACTTCATAAAAGTTTCTTCAATGTTTCTGGTTAACAGTTTTTGAAATATTTTATATACCATAATTGTCAAAGACACAATTAAAAATGATAGTTTTTTAACGCCACCTCTATCAACAGCATTAACTAATCTAACTTCATTTTCAAAATTGAAAGTAGTATTGGAATTGTCACAAAATACTTTATTACATTCCAAACAATTATATTTTCTGATTAATCCTTGAGAAGCAAAACCAGCTATATATATAATAAGATTGGAGCTTCTGTTTCCTGGATATCTAGTTTTATTTCATTTAAATCAATATATAATAGTGGATTGAAAGAATCATCATCATCACAACTATCACATTTTAATCAGTTATTTCTGATAACTTGACTTCTGAGTCAGAACATGACTTCTATAATTTCTTTTATTGAAGATTTTAGCTTTAAGATATTTTTAATTCTAATTTTCTTTTCATTTTCCAGTAACTGCTGGATTGAAATAAGGTGATTTGATCCTTAAAGTTATCTATATAGACTAAAGCATTCTTCTAACAGATCAGTTTGAAATTTTCCAAGTAAAACAATCAGGATTTACTATATTAAAAATGTAAAAAAACATTTCATTTAAAACTAAACAAGTCTGTCTTAAAGCAGCAAATGTTCTAGTTGTAAGTCCACTGTATGTTTTTCCACGACACATGCATTCCCATTTCTGCAACCAAGAATGGAATTTTTGCAAAAATATGATTTTCTCTTGGTTCGCTGAGGTGATTTCATTAAGATCACTGTTGTTAAACCTTCGACCCATATTTGGGGACTTAACATTCACAATTTTCCAAAATTTATGAATAATATTAATAAAATCTGCTGTTGCTTCCCATCCAGTAAGTAAATCATATTTTGATCCATATTCACTTAAAGCATTTGAATTTTGTTGGTTAAAAATTTTTAAAGCACTTGACACTTTTTGTCTCTCTGTATTGGAAGGATAAAGTGCTTTCAGTGTTAAAATATGTGAAAAGTAAGATTTTCTTTTTCAATGTTATACATTTTTCTCAAGTGTGAAAAATTAGTTATTTTTACAATATTGGGATCTCCAAAGTCAGGGTAATGATAAATTGTATTATTGGAATTTATCCAATTATTTCGAATTGATTTTAATAAATGAACAGGATCATACAATATAATGAAGTATTTAAAGAATTTAACACAGCATGATTAAAATTTGGATGAGATTTAAAATAACTGAACATATTGCAGTTCATATTATTATTATCAATTATAATACAAAGAACTGTAAAACCAAGATTGTAGACGTCCTTTAATAAATTGCATGTTAATGAATGAAATTTCTCTTGAAAAATAACTGCAGTCTATCAAAAAAGTTCATTGTAAGCAAAATCAAAACTTCAAAAACGCATGCTTAATATCTAGAAATAACATTGCATACATATACCCTCTAAGTGTCACACGATTCTCGGGACAGTTCCATATTTCCTGAAGCAATTCTGCTGTTCCACATTTGATAGCGAAATGTCACTTTTCCCGTATCAACTCATCAACTCTCGCAATGTTGTTCTCCATGACTGCACAGACAGAGCTTCCTGAGCATGGCGAATCTTCAACACTTGAACTTATCTGCCCATTCGTACACTTGTGTTTGACTCAAACAACTTTCACCATATTGCACTGCCCAATGACACTCCACTGCTCCACGTTGGTGCAAGGGTGCCGCCATCTTGTTTCACTGATTCCCAGCATCCCATTCGCGAGGCAAGCGTGCCAGATCCATCTGATAATAGTTCTAGGACACCACCAAAAAATAACAAAGAAGCACAAACTTTGTCGAAATTTTGTATTTTTTATACAACTTTTCCAGTTATTTATTGAATGGACCTTGTATTTAAATAAAGTTGGTTGAAAAATAAACTAAAATAATGTTTAAAATAATGAAAAAATAATTATTATTTAAAATCTTCACTGAAAAATAACTGCAGTCTATCAAAAAAGTTCATTGTAAGCAAAATCAAAACTTCAAAAACGCATGCTTAATATCTAGAAATAACATTGCATACATATACCCTCTAAGTGTCACACGATTCTCGGGACAGTTCCATATTTCCTGAAGCAATTCTGCTGTTCCACATTTGATAGCGAAATGTCACACTTTTAGGCCTTTTTGTTTTGTTATTGTCGATAAATCTGATAAAATATTTATTAAACATTATATTTATATTGTTTAACATTGATGTCGGTAGTCACCACACTCACCATTCAACTGCTAAATGGCACAAGGATAGCAACCAATGAACTTCAATAGCTCCTTGAATAGCTCTAGTAATGTGTGTGCCTTCTGGCATGGAACCAAACGGCTCCGGAGAAAATAAGCCTAAAGCCCGTGCTCACAGGAAAACTAAATTTGACCTGAAATGGATCAGAGAGTTCTGATGCATCAGGAAGGACAGAAATAGTGACTTTCATGCCTTTTGCACTATTTGCTGCAAAAAATTTTGAATTGAGCACTAAGGAAAGAGAAACATTGAGTGCCATGTGATTGGGTCTGAATAAGTTAAGAAACAGAATGATATAGACAAGAGCAGATATATCACAAGGGGTTTTTCTGTCATTAATAAAGTCAAGAAACAACAGGAATGCACTGAACAATGACTTAGTGTGCGCAAAAATAAACAAATTTTTTAAAGAAGCATGTTTTAACATGCTTCTTTAGAAAACTGTCAGTGCACTGACAAAATGTAAGTCAGTTATATAGATGTATAATAAAGTGCATACAAATTCAAAAGAATGAACATATGTAGATTATGTATCAAAAACAAAAAATAGATGATTTGTCCAGGCAAATAACCTGTATGTCCAGCTAAAGAAGTGAGAGACATTGGAAGGTATACACAAATCATCCTAACAGTGTATGACATCATCATGATCCACTTATTTTAAAATACGATCAAAGATTTGAATAAGATAACTCAACTCAACTCAACTAGACAAAATACAATGTAAGGGAAAATGAAACTTCAAACGGTCTCTTGGAAATCATGTTACACAGATGTATTATTCTAATGGAATTTTTACTGTGATAATTATATGAAACTTTTTTTAGAAAAGAAAACAGTTATTCAATAACAACAATAAAAAGAAAATATTTTAATGTAAATTATCAAAATTTATTACTATTCATTAACTTGATATTTTCTGAAGCTTGTGGTCGTTGACCAGTAAAATAAATTTTTTTATGGAGGGCAACACTTTCATCCATGGGAGGGCAGCACAGATGGGTAGTGAGCCTATATATGCCTCAAACAGCATCTTTTTTTGGACTGGTTTAGTGTGTGCTCCGCCTGAAAGCGTGTTTTCAAGCTTTGTGTTGAAAGAGGATCTGCAGAGATTAGAGTGTTTAACTCTAAAGAACTAGCAAAAAAGGAAGACAAATTTCAGTCCGAGTGCATCTACCCTACGAGATTTGTAAAACGTTCGTCTATCCATCTGTATGTATTTACTTTGTATTATTGGTTCCCATATTCAGGTTATATTGAAACTAAAGTTAAATTTTTTGTATATGCCAAATTGTGTCTCCTTGGTGCCGTAACAATACACTGGGTACGGTTTCCCTTTTATTCACATGGGACACTCTGAAGTTTGTCACCAACAGCTGTATAGGGGGTTGTATATTCCATCTTAAAGTAAAGAATTCTTTGGGAATTCACCTTACTTCCACAAGCTACATCATCCTAACGATAATGTCATACACCAACATCAATCTCGCTTCGGAGTAAAGTAAAATTTTGCTTTACCTGATGCGATCGAGCACATTGAACTGCCAACTCTTACCTGCATTTATATACATGTATGTGCATCAGATAGGCAACGTTGCACAGACTGATGTGCTGCAATGCAGAAATTCTCAACAATAATCCAAGAATCTTATGTAGGGTACTGTGCTGGATCACTTTGAGTTAAAGTAAAATTTTATCTTTTAAAGTGATATACGATATGTTGTTTGTATTATACAGGAAAAGCTATGCTGGTGGCCAACCTGTAAGCTGTGGCTACCTTAATATCCGCTCAAGCATATTGCAGGATTTTTAAACTGCGCAAAATGGCCATCTGTATTCCGTGATCATGGCCAGTGATATTTAATTTCGCCACCTTGTGTGCAATATCTACTAGGTGGCTAGCAAATCATGTTTTGATCAGAAATGCTAGATGGATTCAAGATCTTCCATCAGCTGAGCATTCTAAAGTGAAAAAAATCCTGAAAACGGACATTAATTAGTGATTTATTTCCTTAGAGTTAATTAACAATGCAAAACTATGTTATAAACTTTGATGTTTAATAATGGTGGCCAACCTGTGTTTGATGGCCACAATCTCAGCTGCTGAAAGCTGGCCACCTAGTACAGATTTTCCTGTAATAATTTATTTTATATACAGTCAGTTCTCGCTATTTGTGATAGTTAAATACTATGATATATACATACTATGATATATACAGTATTATAATCACAGTAATCGTATTAATTTTTTAAAACATTAACTATGTAGTAAATAAAATCTTATTTTTTGATGTTGCAAGATGTTTGATTTGACAGCTTGCAAAGTCGCGGATTAGAAGGAATGTCAATACGATTAATTATAAACTAACCTAACGGTTTAACGACTCTGCAATCCAGAGTTTGGTCTGAGTTCAGGTCTTAAACTAATTCTAACTTAAATATAATTAACTACAAAACAATCTAACAATAACGTAATGTCTAACTGACAAAACGAAACCGGAAATCGGAACTTACAACTAGAAGTACCAATTAAGTGTTAGAACTAGAACAAACAAAATGATGTTAGAAACTTGTACTAATAATTGGAATAAATTCTCAAACAAGTTAGAAAATAAAAAATATAAATTTATTAGACTTAAAAACACGTACAAAAGTGTTAATAAATGCTTTATTGGAACTATAATAAAGCAACAATCAAATAATCAACAAAACTTTTTTAATCTAACTCAAATATTAACAATCCAATTATTCACAAGAAATAAACCTTAAATACTACTTAAATTCTACTATCTCCACCACCAATACAAACTTCAAACAATTGCACAATTATTCACAAGAAATGAACCTTAAATACTACTTAAATTCTACTACCTCCACCACCAATACAAACTTCAAACAATAGTTGATCTTTACAAGAAACTCAAATGTCACTTTGCGAACTTCATGTTTGATTCAATACCTCATTCTCTTGCCGTTTTTGTAGACTTTTTATATCCGAGTGATGCACAGTCCCATGTTGCTTTTTACATACTCTTATGTAACAAGTTTAAAGCTTTTATATTGAGTGACGTACAGTCCCGTGTTGCTTCATTTACATAAATACATGTAACAAGTTTAAATTGAGTAGTCAATTCATGTCATCCTCTTTACAATTTAATTATATATGAACAGAAAGTCATTCATGTCATCCTCTTTACAATTTAATTATATACTGAACAAAACATTGCATGTCATCCTCTTTACAATTTAATTATATACGAACAAAATATCAATATGAGATCATTCTTACATCTCATATTGGACCAGTGGTAAAATTAGATGATGACGTCATTACCCGGGACAACTCTTCCAGAGGACGGTCCCGATTCCATATCACGTGATTGCTAACAATGACGGAGAAGGTGGAAGTAAGTTAACTCGTAAACTAAAATATAATACATTAGATAATAAGAAAATAACGAAAAATAATAAAGTGCATAATAAAATAAAATAGGATAGATCGGAGTTAACTTCCTCACAAGCTGACACATTGTCTTTCTGAACTGCATTGAAAAACTGCGTCAGCCTTGTCTGCATTGCTTTTTGCCTTAGATCTTCTAAAATTTCGGCAAAAGGAGCAAATGTGCAGGAAGTTAGGTGCCTAAATTTGAGGATGCATTCAAGCATAGAGTCACATACTTCTAGGGGACCTGTGGACACTATGAACAAGCTTTTAGCCTACCTGTGGTCTGTGAAGTGAGCAAGGATAGGTAATAGGAAATTTTTCAGAAAACCGATTTAGAGACTACATTTGGTAACAAACAACTTCCTTTATTAGCGAGAGAGAGAGTTTACATTGGTAACAGTATTTTCTCCACTCAGTGGGAGTCCGTGAATAAACATGAAAACTCTGTGAATATTGATTTTGTGGTTACAAATAAATTTTTGCGAATAGTCAAATATATGAATATGGAATCCGCGAATAACGAGAATTGACTGTGATATTTAAAGTTTCAATAAAATATTTATTTTGGCAAATGGCATTAATATATAACTAAAAATCAAAGATCATGTAATTTACTGGTTTTGAATTTTAAGTACTAAAGTCAGGGGTAGACTTATACATGAGTTTCGCATTTTTAGCTGATTTTCAAACTCTGACATCGGGGAGATCAGCTTATATTTGAGTATATTCAGTACCCAGAAATTTTCTGCTGTAGCTGTTTTAAAGACAAAGTATTGATCTCATTTAGTGAGTGAAAAAGAATTGCGAGTAGCAATGTCTTCAATGACACCCTGATTTGAGAGAATTTATGCTGAAAAATAATCCCACTAATTGCATTAAATATTATATTGTATTAAACACATATTCTATTTTTCGTTTTTTTGTAAGATTTGTTTAATTGTATTAAAAATTATTATACCATAATAAATATATAATTTTTAATGTATAAGAACTTTATTTATACAAAATATGGTATATTGTTTTGTGATATTAAATTGTAACTAGAAAGTATTTATAAAATTAGACTG
>AYEL01079754.1:0-78003 GCA_000484575.1 Olivierus martensii | reverse complement strand
TGATATGACACGATGTATGTTAACATATACAGGGAACCCAGTAAGACAACTACTCTATGAAAGAGGGAAGAATAGTGTTATTTTATTTTATAATGTATTATAGATCGTATTTTAAATGTAGTTATTGGAATTTTGCCTTTGTTAGTTTATAATTATATGTATATTTAATTTTAAATCTGTGCTATAAGTGAAATGTTTGAATTTTAAATTTTGTTCTAATCAATGTTCCATAGCGATGTTCTAATTTTTCGCATTATTCTAATCTATTTTATTGTAAGGTGAAACACCTGAGGATGGCGTTAGTACGCCGAAAACGTTCGTGTTGTACGTAAAAAGAATAAAAAAGTGTTATATTTTAAAACTGCAGTATGTGCTATGTAGTTATTTGGTTTAATTTTGAAACTTATGCAGTGAAATAGTATACAGTGATTAAAATTATCATATCTCCCTTAATTTATGTCAAAATCCAGACAAAAAAAAAAGGGTGCTTTCATATATCATACCATAGATTGATCAGGGACTCAAATCCTTTATCAATTACACTGACTAATTACAGAATTTATTGATGACATTGCCATTGCAAATATGAGTGGTTTTAAGTTCATGCAATTGTAAGTCAAGGACTTGCAACTGATACAGATAATCTATAATAAAATATAATTTTTGAAATAAAAATAAAAAATAAAATGTGCAAAATTTTAAATAAAACTAAACAGTTGAACATAATTATAACTAAAATGATGGATTAGGAATTATTTTTTGAAGTTATTATCAATTATATACATTAAAATTCTAATATTAATTATTTCTGTCAACTAATTTGCATATTAATTAAAAGATTTTGTAAATGTACAATGAAAATCACCTAATAACAGTAGGTGACTTATAGCAAATATTTCAGGAGAGATAAAATTACCTCAAGAATGCATTTATAAATAAAAATAAACATTCTTAAGAAAACAGGCACAAATATAGCACTAACTAAATTAATCATTTAATTCCAGTTAATTCTAGGAATATTTTCAGTTATTTATTAACCATCCTCAGCTACACATTAAAATATAGAAGAAAAAACAAATTCTAAAAAGGAACAATATTCTCAGAACACACTAATTTAAAAAATGGAGCAAATGATCTTATGGTAACAACAGAAAATGCATTAAAATATTAATGCTGAAATTAATATATAATAATAATACTAAAAAAATATACACATTAAATTAAAAATTGTTTAGGATGTTAGGCATTGAAGAAATAAGGTGGCACAATAAGGCACAAACTAACTGATCACAAATGCAGGAACTAATAAAATAATAAGATTACTTAAGTACTATTGAGCATTTCATATTTACATTTGGCCAAGTTGCCATCACCTGGGTGTTCATTCACAATGTCTTAGAACTGAATTTTTTTATGATCTGAGATTCATTGATTAGTCCTTTAACTATGCAAGATATTTTGACTTTCAGTCCTTTTCAATCAATTTGTACATTGTATATAGTATCTTTTACATAGGGCCTTTCTCATATTTCTTACCCTTAAGTCAATCTTATGTTCTTTAGAAGTCTACATAGTATTACAAATACCCCAAACTTATCTTGTTCTTTCTTATTCCTTAGGCAATAGAAAATAGTAGGTTTCCTCTTCATAGCTAGCTTTATATCTGTCAATTTTGCTAAGTTTCTAAAAGTTCTACATTTTGTACTATCGAAAGGAACAGGAAGAGGTTTACTGATATTTTGTAGGCATGATTGACTTGCTGGTTATTTGAGCTGCTAATATTGATGAAATTTGGCACTTCTCTGTAAACTTTGTGAATATACTTGTAAGAGTATCTTTAGGTATGGCCCAGATGATATATGGTAGTACTGTACACTTTTTCACTCTAACATCATTATCAGTATAATGAGTGACTGCTTTCCTGAAAAGTGACCTGAATGCTGATTTTTTATAAGTTTGCATGTCATTGGACCAGGCTGGTATTATGACTGGGACATGGTTAAGTTTCCAGTTATACTTTGCTTTATAGTGATTTCTGTTTATTTTCAGAAGTATGTCTGTAAAATGCACTTAGTCATAGCTCTGTTGTTTGAGTATTAGCTTTAATGTAATATTATCATTCATGAAAGCTTATGTGAGTTTGGATGCTTTATCTGCTTGAGTCTATAAAACATATATGTTCATCTACATAGCAAACATATAAAGTTATAGATGCTTTAATCAAATCATGACATCTTTTTTTCTGAGGAAGATCTTGGCTATACACATTCATTATCTTTAATATATATATTCCATAAATCAATTGATTTTAGGTATTTATGTTTAAGTATTTTATTTTATTATAATATCTTATTATAATATATTTGTGATTTGAATACTTATTCAGTGGTAACTTATAAATCAAACTGCTTAAAATCATTAAACAATAAACTCACATAAGCACTTTTTAGTAGTAGACTCAGTAAAAATTTTTTAAATTTTTTACTGAGTCTACTGCTAAAAAGTGCTTATGTGAGTTTATTCTTATTCAATGGTATTAACAAAAACCTTTGTACTATAAATATTCTACTGATAATATACTTTGAATTTATTTAATTGATAATTCTCTGTTGATGATATGTTAATTATTCTAAAATGCTTGATTTAACATTTTAGTTATCATAATTTCTTGAGAAGTAAATTTTATCTTTTCAAATCTTAATTTTTCTATTTTTTTATAATTTCTATAAATATAATAAGCATTTTTTTTATTTACTTATTTCTAGAGCCTTTAATGAGTTGCTCAAATGTCAAAATATGTAAGTATATATATTTAATACTATGCATCAACAGTGATATGGCAATATGTCCTGTCACTTTTGAAAAAATGAGGTTTTTTTTTTTTGTCTCGTTCAATAATAATCTATCACTTCAAAGTACCAGAATGTTGTAGTCCACAAATCTGTTAAATATGAATTATTGAATAAATTCAATTTTTCAATACCTCATTTAAAATGAAATTTAAAAAGTGAAATATTGTATCCAACAATTCTTTTGCTTACAGAAACTATAAGATTGAAAGATTAATTGGATGAAAGATAATCTTAAACCTATAAAGTCAATAATTAAATCTGAAATCATATATTCTAATAAAAAAAGCAAATTTTTCTTGCTTCTGAAAAGTTAGGAAGATGGAGTTATCACATATTTCCATGTCACAGTTGATATATTTATTTCCTAGTATTATCCATTAAAAAATATATATATATATATAAATTACCCATGAAAATAAAAAATTGGATATTAACAAAAAATTTATATATATTTTTATATATTAAAATTGGGTTTATAAAAATATTTATTAAATGGGTTTATTAAAATGGATTTGTGTTAAGGGTGTTTTTTATATAACAGGCCTGCAGCATTAATGTTGTTTTTGAAATATAATTTTAATTATTCTTTTTACTAATAGATTATTTATTTAATACTTAACATTAATGATAGCCAAATGGCCATTATTAATAATTGGCCATGAAATTTCAAAAATGATTTTGGCTAAATAGTCATATCTGGATACTGCACAAATGTGGATTCTCAATCACATTTTCCATTACATTGTGGCATGGATAGTCATGCTGCAAAAGTTCTTATCCATCCCTTATTGGATATTTGTTTATAAAAGATCTATCCATAATATATCCTTCAATTTGTTAATAAGAAATAATCACAAATTTATAAAAATCAAAGTAAAAATAAATAAATATGAAGACCACTGGTCAATACAGCATCAAAATGCTCCCCACTGATGCAGTATTGATCTGAAGCATCAATGGGGAGCATTTATAAAAAAAAATTTCTCAAAAAACAAATTCAATAATAAAATTAATTTTTTTTTGTAAAAATAATTAAAAATTATAGTTCAATTTTTAAATATCAGATGATGCTAATTTAGTCCAAATTAAAATTATTTAATTAGCAAGCTAAAAGATAGTGGCATTACTGTTCCTCAAATTAATAATTATTAAAATTATAGTTGAATTAAAAAAATATTCCTTTAGAGAGTATTTGGATTGTTAGTTTAGAGATAAACTAACAAGCCAAATACTTAAACTAATATCCAATATATTGAAAAACTTTTCATTATTTGAATTACAAATAATATAAAATATACCAGTATATATATATATTTGTATGTATATATATACATACAAATATATATATATACTGGTATATTTTATATTATTTGTAATTCAAATAATGAAAAGTTTTTCAATATATTGGATATTAGTTTAAGTATTTGGCTTGTTAGTTTATCTCTAAACTAACAATCCAAATACTCTCTAAAGGAATATTTTTTTAATTCAACTATAATTTTAATAATTATTAATTTGAGGAACAGTAATGCCACTATCTTTTAGCTTGCTAATTAAATAATTTTAATTTGGACTAAATTAGCATCATCTGATATTTAAAAATTGAACTATAATTTTTAATTATTTTTACAAAAAAAAACATTAAAATTATTTCCGTTACGGTTTCAAGGGCTAAAATTTGGCTTTATAATTTAGGTTTAAAAATTAATTAATTATTAATCCAATAGGTGACAGCACTACTTCAAATTAATAAATTCAATAAAACTTGTTATAAGAAGCAATTTTTCTTATTATAAACATTATTTCTTATATCCAAGAACATAAAAATATCCACATATATAAAAATTATTTTATATATTCCTTTTACTTCACTTAATTTGAAGAAGAGAGACATCCAAATGATCCTAACCAGCCAAACTTCCCCTAGTGGTTTATTTTTTGAATTAACTGCCAAATTAATAATTAATTTTTAAATTTACGCTACAGTGTCACCATCTGTTGGATTAGTAATTAATAACTCAATTTATGGCTAAGGTGGTCGCCATCTATTATTTAATAATTGAACTTTAATTTTTTACTAATTTCCCGAAATTAAAAATTTGCCTTGGCCTGGAATCAAACCAGGAACTTCGGGTTACCGTCCTGATGCCTTACCAGCTAGACTACCAAGGCACCGGCAGATTTTCAATTTTCGGATGTATATAATTTAGGAATTATCAGACTTACGCTGATAGCAGCGCTCCTGAATGGGCTAATCATAGCCACGGGCCCTCTATGGCAAATTCGGGCAGACAGACTTGGCTGAAGTCAGATAATCAATCTTAAATCAGCAATTCTAAGGGGATACATGCAATCCAAATGATCCTAACTAGCCAAACTTCTAGCGGTTTATTGTTTGAATTAATTGCCAAATTAATAATTAATTTTTAAATTTACACTACGGTGCCACTATCTGTTGGATTAATAATTAATAACTTAAATTTAGGCTAAGGAGGCACCATCTATTATTTAATAATTGAACTTTAATTTTTTACTAATTTCACGAAATTAAAAATTTGCCCTCCTGAAAAATTGGAGGTGTGGGAACAGATTTGAATGCAAATCCTGATAGGTGGTAAGCCACAGCTTTATCATATGGCCATCCAGCTGACCAGTCAATCCATCAGTCCACAAGTCCCACAGTTTGTTCTTTATCCGAATATGTGTTTGTTATCCAAACATAGAAATCTTTCACAAAAGTGTTCATAATTCGAATTGTTCGTTAACCGATCATCCACTGTATTGGAGAGGAAAAGATTGGGATTTATATTTCAAGATATTTTAATCATGTTCAACTTTGAATATAGTCCTAGACTATTATAATCTATATAAATACTAAGATAGGTTTAGGATAAGGACAAAATAGAATTTAATTGCTTTTCACGAACTTAAAATGGCTTTAAAATTAGTTTTTCTTTTTCTAAAAAAAATGTTTGAAAGAAAATTGGTTTTATGACAGACATTAAATAAATTAAAATTTGATTTTTAAAGCTGGTAATATTGGTAATAGTTATTATGGTAACAATAATTTTTATTATTTTTAGATATCAGTAATTACCAGTAAAAAATTACCAAATTTCGAAACTTAATCTGTACCCCCTCTACCAGCTTCCTCTACAGTCATTCTTTTTCATACACATCCATCTCTCATAAACACTCTTTAACCCATATTTCCTCAGATATTCATCCATTTGTTATCTTTACTCTTTCCTTAATGTTCCTCTCCCACATTTACCCTTCACACATCCAACATATACTTGCTTTGTTAATTGCTCTTCACTCATTTGTTCCAAATGACCAAACCATCTTAAAGTTGACTTAACACTGCATCTATCCCACTCCTTTTCACTCCACATTGCTTTCATATTTCATCATTCAATACAAAGTCATATATTATCACTGCAGCTACAACTCTCATGTATATCATCTCCACTCCACTCAAATACTTTCAATGTCTTTCACTCAATATCCATGTCTCACTTCTCTATATCAATGTTAAACCAGCACACACAGCTATCTTAAACATACAGCTATCCTAGCATTCTTTGACAGATTCTCATTCTTAGCATATCTTCCAACAATATCCATAACTTTTAATCTAGTATTTACTCTTCTCATAATTTCACCATCACTACTGACCTCTTTTTCAGACATACTTCCTAAGTATACAAACTCCATTCATCTGATCCAGATTCACTCCATTCAGTTCAACCTCACATCTTGTACATTCTTCTCTCCTCTCAAACACAAGTATTTTCATATTTTCTGAATTTATTCTCATCTATTTCCTCTGGCATGCTTCATTCAATTGTGTAACAAGCATCCTCAAACCTTGTTCATATTTGGAGTGGAGAACAATCTCATCAGCATATAATAGATTGCACACGCACGCATGCACACGCACACTTTTACCACCAATCTTCACTCCTAATTCACTCATAGCAGTTTCCCTGACAGTGTATGACAACCATGGGGTTATCATACATCTTTATCTCACTCCTTTCTCAATTGTAAATCATTCTGACTTGCCTTCATTTACTCTCATACTTGCAGTCTGTTAGCATACATTACTCTCACTATCCCAAGAAGCTGTTCATTTACACCATATTCATTCAGCACTTTCCACAGATGACTTTTATTCACTCTATTATATGTCTTTTCAATATCTGCAAAAGTATAGAATATTTTAATTAAGGTTTAACAATAAGCACTAATAAGCAGTCCAAAGTTAATTCTCAATAAATTAAATATTTTACTGAGAATTAACTTTGGACTGCTTATTATTGCTTATTGTTAAACCTTAATTAAGATAAATGCCTTTAAGAGCAGTTTTCTGTTTTGAGTATAGAATATCTTCTTCCTCACATGGAAATACTTCTCCACAATCATACACATTGAGGAAATCTGGTCCATACATCCTCTTCTACTCCTGAAGCCACGCTGCATGTCCCATATTCTCTCATTAATCACCCTTCTTACTCTATCAATTATAATCTTACCAAATATCTTCCCAGCCAAACTGAGCAAACTTATCCCCCTATAATTCTTGTATTCACCTCTCTCATCCTTCCCCTTGTAAATAGAGACAATCAAGATTTAATCCAATCACTTCAAACCACACTTTTCATCTAACATAATTTACACAGATACCACATTTACTCCACAATAAATTTCCCATCATATTGCATATTTTAGCTGTGACCTCATTTCTGCCAATTACACACACAATTTCTGCTTCAACTAATTTGCTCATTATTCTCATATTCATTCATAACATTCATCCTGATCTCACTTTCACCCTCATCCCTTTCTCCTATAGATTTGTGAAGCTCGTGGAAATACTCTCTCCATCTGTCAACTACCTTAGATTCATCTCTCAATATTCTACTCTTTATCTTTCACACCAGACACACCCATATTCCAGTTTCTTATATGCTGTCAGAACATTCTTTTATTCCTTTCAAAATCATTTTGCAGCTTCTCATCTCTTTCTCTTGCCAATTTCTCTGCTCTCTTTCACTATCTTTGCATACTCTTTCTTCATTTCTTATACTCATCTGCCTTCACATTTCCATATAACATTCCTAAATATGGTTTATTCTTCTCAGTTAATGCATGTGCCACTTCATCATTCCACTATGCATTGCCATTCTTCTTACCTATTCTCACTTTGCCATCCACTTCTTCAACATTCATTATACACTTAAAGTATGTCCACACATACTCCATGTTGCATATATTCTCATCTACTCAATCCAGCTTTTTGCATACCTTCTCATATATCTCTTTTTGCTTCACTTGAAGATCACTCACTTCATATTTCTTTTTATTCTCCTTACATTTCTCCATTCTCTCTATAAATCCTGGAGATTACCAGATAGTAATCTGAATCTATCTCTGCACATCTTATCATTCTTGTATTCTGAACCTTCTCCCTCAATCTTTCATCACAGACAATCAAATAAATCATACTTTTCTGATCTCTCTTTTAGTTCTCCAAGAAGGATGACCTTGTGCCTAAAGCAGATGTTTGAGACAAATATCCCTTTTTCAGCACAAACCTCCAGCATTTGCTTGCTCCCTGTTGTCATTCATTCTAGAATCATCATATTTTCCAATCAATCCTTCCATTCTGTCTTTCTCTCCACACCAATTCTGCTAACCAAATCTCCAGTCACAATCACTTGCTTAGTTCCATAACTTTCGTTTATCATATCATTCAAGTCACACCAGAATTTATCTTTTTCATTCTCACTCATATCATCCACAAGAGTATACACTACTATCAGAAACAATCTCTGCACTTGTAATTTCTTCTTTATCATATTACTCTATCATTCACACACTTGTATTTTAACATACACTTTCTTGTTCTCTCATTCATTAACACATCCATACTGCTTCTTGTTTGCTTATTATATTTTTCCCCAGACTATATTTCCATGTCATTTCTTTCACATTTAAATGTACATCCCTTTCGATATGTTTCACTCACACAGCACATCCAGCTTATATTTTCACATTTCATTCACAAGTTCCTGTTCATTCCCTTTCACTTGTCTATTCATATTCCATGTATCCAATCTCCATTCATATTTTCATTTCCATTCTCATTGCATTTATCCAGTCTAGTTTTATATCTATATTTGACAATCAACTTTACTTTCCTTCGACTTTTAAAATTGGAAATAATAATGTCATCATGTTGGTGATCAGCCAAATGGTTGTGTAATCTGGCAAATGAACCCTTGGGAAGTTAGGAGCCTGGATGAGATGGTGCCTGGGTTGTCTGGGACCCTCAAGGGTCCCATACAACCAGGCACCACTTCATCCAGGCTCCTAACTTCTAGCCATTGTGAAAAAAGTTGAACTACAACAGTCCAGAAATACTACTGTAACACGCAATTCTCCTTGCTATGTAAAGGCATGGGCCCTAAGGCAATATATCATCAATTAATTGGTTTTATTAAATATAATTGTAGCAGTCCCTGATATTTTTTTTAAACAGTTTTTGTAATTTGTGATAATTCTAGTCATTTAACAGTTATGGGATGATTAGTTGTAGCTTATTTCAGACATTTGCATTTCTAGTAATCATGTGTACTGATTGGATTTCTATTCCTGTTGCTTCCATTTAGATATATCCATTACATTTTGATTTTCTATTGTTTAACTCTATTAATATTTTTATTGAGATTTAGAAATGACAAAAAGTTTAATATTTCTTTGGCATTTTATACCAAACAGTTTCAATAAATTCAGTTTCACTTCAATAAAATTATATTGTAAAAAAATTAATTGGAATTAGAGTTTAATATATTTATACCATCTGAAAATTGAGTCTAAATCAATTGATGCTATTTCTCAGTTATTTTCACGGCTGTATGATTCAATAAAACTCTATTTTATTGAAGAATTTTATTTGATAAAGATGCAGACTACCAGCTATCAGAAAATGTGATGAGATATGAAATGATCATTCCTTATTTCATGTCCATCCTTATCTTAGCATCATGTAACAATATTTAGATACAAGTCTTGCATTTTGTCTGAATTCCATATTTATTTGTAATAGTGGATTAAATTTTGAAAAATATTTAAAAAATTTTTTCATTTTTTTCAACAAATGTCATATTATTCTAATTTAAATATTGGGTCAATTTATATACAGGTGTTAGGTTTTACTGTTTTAAAGGCTGAACTTGGGTAATCTGCTTATATACAAATCAGCTTATACTTGAATATATATTCTATATATAGTCTACTTTCTTATTAAATACATAGCACTTTACGCAGTCAGACGTTTAAATATATTTATTCAATATAAAAAAATAAATGCAAACGCTTTCAGTGTATTTACACCCTCTTCAGGCATCCTACACCTATAATCGAATCGAATCAAGTGTTTGTTTATATATATTGCCATAACAACCTCAACATTTTAGAACAGAATCATTTACATATTCCATAACCAATTTACAACATTTTTCGGAACAATTCAAAAATTTAAAATTCAAATTACAGATTAAATATAATTTCTAACAATAATCTATGAATTTAAATATATTAATATATACAAAGCAATCACATAAAGCTTTTTTATATAACATTAATAACTGAATAACATAAAACTCTAAGTACAGATTCAATTCACTTAAACTGCTTTAAACTTCACTTTAAAATATCAAAAAACAGCACTAAATGCAGTTAGACTTTCAAACAAGTTTATTTACTATTGTTAAATGCTAACGTTTTTAGTGTTAATACACCATCATCAGGCATTTAGATTCATGAATTTGTTCTAATCAAACTACAGTTAACGTATTGCTATTATAGTTAAATTCTTAAAAGAACGGAATTATTTGATTTAAAACTTAAACTCTATGAATACATTTCAAAATTAAAATAAACAACTGCTTTTTCTCATGATACTCAGATTACGACAGAGGTAATGATAAGAATATAGTACAAAAATTTCGAATGAACAACAATAAATAAATAAATAAATATAATAAATAAAATAAAAACATAAATAAACAAATACAAAATTTCTATTTGGGACTGCTACCTCTACCGACGTGGAAGACCTAAATAAGAGGAAAGTGGCGTTATCTATTGACAAAAAATATATAGAAACCATTGTTGATATAAACATATATATTCTTATATACATACGTTGATACAAACATCGTTACATCGTTGATATAAACATATATATTCTTATAGAATGGAAAGTGACATCATCTATTGACAAAAAAAAAAAACGTATATATCAGTATATACATAAAATATTTAAAACAAATAGAAAAATATAAATAACTGTATTTATATAAAACAATGTAAGAGAAAAATAATAATAATAAAATAAATAAATAAAAATAAAAAAATTGTCAATGCTAAAAATTGAACCAACGATCACGCAATTATGAAAGCAAATCTTCAACCAGTACGCTACTGCGACTTTCATTTAAAACAAATAAAAAAATATAAATAACTGTATTTATATAAAACAATGTAAGAGAAAAATAATAATAATAAAATAAATAAATAAAAATAAAAAAATTGTCAATGCTAAAAATTGAACCAACGATCACGCAATTATGAAAGCAAATCTTCAACCACTACGCTACTGCGACTTTCAAAAGTTAATTAAATTTTAGAATATATGAACTCAATACGAAACTTCTCGTGCGATTTTCTCGACAATGCTTGAGTAGTGCACTTTATTGCTCTCACATTATATTGTCCTAGGGGACTACTACAAGTATGCAAAATTTCAAAAAAATAGGTGACCCGAATGTCTGAACCTCCCCTTGTAAGTGCAGATTGACGAGTTGGTTTTTATCAGAAGTGGACGTAGATCATCTATAAGATCTTTCGGTACAGTCTTCGAAAGCCTAAACAATCGGCAAAAATGGTCCTCTGGAATATCAAAAGCATCCACTCTTGTTCGAAATACATTGCTCTCACATTATATTGTCCTAGGAGACTACTACAAGTATGCAAAATTTCAAAAAAATAGGTGACACGAATGTCTGAACCTCCCCTGTTAGACCTGTTCATTCTTTATTTTAAATGTTTAAAAACATGGCAGTGTAGACGTTGCAACGGTTTCATATGTGAATAAAGTTTTTGGACTGATACTAACTATCAGTCCAAAAACTTTATTCACATATAACTTTAGTTTATAACTGTCGTTAGATGTTTAATTGGTAAATTGTTTTATACTTACTTTGTTAATTTTTATTTTTCCTAAACTTATTGTTATTTTTATGTATATTTTTAATACATGTGTATTTTAACATATATTTGTTTTATTATTTCTTATATTTTATTTTTGGCTTTTTAAATAGCCATTGCTTTTTATCCAGTTTTGATTTTTAAATTTTCTAGAACTTTCTTGCATTCTATCATTAGCATTACCATTGCCATCATTAAGCTATGTTTAGACAATGTGCAACAGTCACATAAGGCATGCAGCTTACCTCTTTGTGTTCACACATAAAGAATATATAGCAGAAAACGCTGACACGAAAAGAGTTATCATTTCAAATGACAGCCGGAAAAGAAGAATAAAGAAAGTGTTTTTACTCGCAAATATTTTGATTGAAGTGCTAATAACATCAGTATTTTGAACCAAGTCCGGACAGATAGTTCCAGTCTTTTCAAAAAATTTACTACAATGACTTGATGATGATAAATTTAACATCTTCAATAAATTGAATTGTTTTATTCACATATCAATCCATAAAGCAACAAGTTTATAAATAGCACAAAAAGCAGTATGTACGTATATAACTTTAATATACGTACATACTGCTTTGATACAAAAACGTTTTTGATACAATACATATCCTCTTCAGTTGTATAAACATTTACAAATATAAAGAATACATGTGTTCTAGAACAGGGATGAGCTATAAATATGCATTTGCTTCAGATTTATCCAAATAATTGTCTTTCCGAATATATATACAGTATATACTACTTATAAAACTACCATATTTATTATAATTCATAAAACATCACTGCCATTCTCGATATGAAATCTTTTTTCAATTTAAACTTCAAAAAAATCACATTTATACAAATAAAATTTCATTCTTATCCTCGACAAGAATATATAAAACACTCTGTATATAATATATGGCAGAAAACAAATATTGTATATATTATATCAAATATCATATTAGAATTTTCAAAAAATAAATTTGTAAATATCATACTCATAACTACCAATATTCAAAATTTAAAAAGTGATATTAGAGCATGTTATTTATTTATTCTATTCGTAACTAGAAAGTCTGCCTGGATTGAAATAGTGAGCAGCGATTAGTTTTTTCAGTTCAGAGTGCTGTAATCGACCCATCTCATTCGTATACCTCACCCCTATTCTTAGTCAGAACGGACGCATCCATTTTTAGCATCCACTATGCACGTTTGAACTGACAGACTTTATAACCGATCAACTTCCAGTAAGCTCAGCCCCTGCGAAGCAGGTGACTACTTTTTTGGAATGAACTGTACATGCAAAAGGTTTAAATAAATTTCAAATGGTTTAAATGTTTTTACACAAAGTTTAAATAAATTTGTAAAAAGTTTAAATGTACTTGCAAAAGATTTAAATAAATTTGCAAATGAGTTAAATCAATTTGCAAATGCTATATGCCAGGTTTTTAGTTTTTGATTTGGACTGTTTTATTCATACTATCTCACTTGTAATTAGTACAATATTATTAAAATTACATAAATTTTATTTTTCCTCCTTTATTAGTTTAGTATATCATATTATTACTTTTTAGTAAGGGCAATGGTTGTAATGTCATAATCTATAAGTTTATATTGATAGACTGTTTCTTTTTCTCTCTTTCTGTATGTATCAGTTGCAAAGTACATACAGAAAGAGAGAAGAAGAAACAGTCTACTTTGCAACTGATGTTGATTCAGTGAATCAAGATCAGTTGCAAAGTACATTGTTATTAAACAAAAACCTAATTTGTTTAATAAATTATTTCCATGATGTTGATTCAGTGAATCAAGATCAGTTGCAAAGTACATTGTTATTAAACAAAAACCTATTTGTTTAATAAATTATTTTGTTGTTAAGAGCTTGGGTAAGTGTGCATTCTTTAATTTGTTTATTTTTTATCTAAAGCATATTATTGCAATGAGAATATTATTTATAAAAATATTTTTGTAGTTTGGTGTTTAAGTAAAAAAAGTATTTATTTATTATATCTTATAATTGGGATAAGAGATTTTGCCTAATAGACAAAATCTCTTACATTTAAGAATATATACAGTAAATATTTTTGATATTTTTTTAATAATACATGTATATAAAAAATAATGCAATTTCTTAAATATAAGTTTTTAATATTGTATTTGTTTTCAAATACAATAATAAAACAAGAGGGTTTCACGGATTCAAACTAACCAAGAAAGCTTAGTGCATATCTTGGAAGCACAGTCAACAGTCCTAAATGAGATGCTTGCGGCTGTCAAAGATAACAGGCGACATATTAAAATGCTACTACAAGGTCAAGAATACTTAAGTCAAACAATGCACTCCTATAGTTATTCGCTTAGTATGGGAACCGCTCTGAGGTATATTGAGAGCGCAATCGCCGAATTTAGGTCACAGTTAACAAAAATGCGAGCAGCGATTGAATTATTAGAACAGGGACAATTGGGTTCTTATTTCGTACCGAGACAGTCGTTATTAGCCACGTTGGTTGACATAAATAATTTGATTTATTTTATTGTTTTATCATGCATTTTATTGGGTTTTATGAGTGAAATTTTACTTTACTTTTTTTCTTGTGCGCGCAGACTTATTAGAGACGTTCGAAAAAGAGAGAGATTTCTACATGAATAAAATCTTATTTGTAAGGAGGATAAATATATCATTATTTTAAACTTACTATTATTTCATAATCGATATATGTTAAATAGATATAAGTTATCGACACTTGTATTTCATAAAATTTTCATTTTATTTTATTTAATGAAAATTTTGGAAAGTCGAAGGTAATGTGACAATCGCAACTATATAATTGTATAGTGCGCATTTTCTCTTATGATGAACTATTAATTGTATGAATAGATAAGTTGAAATTAAAAAGAAAAAGAAAATGTGAAGTTTAGATGGATGAAGTTTGTCGTTCGCTACGGAAACTTCTCCCAATAAATAATACGAAAAAAAAAAACAGAGATTTAATATAATTATAAATAAAAGAAATAGTTTTGTAAAATAATATATAAACATCCTCAGGAAGATGTTAATTTAACGATAAACAATCGATTAATGTGTCTCGATTATCAGCAGAATTTTATATACAAAAACATAAGTCTCGACGAAACACGAGATATTATGGCGACAACGCGAGATCAAATTGCAGGCAGGTATTGCCAGGAACGCGATAATGTAAACGAAAGATTAACTTTGTAAAAACAAAGCACGTGGGAAGGAGAAAAGAAAATAGGTAAGAAGAGAAAATCCAAGGCAGAGAGAGAGTCCAAGAGAAGGTACCAATAAAGAAAGGTGTGTGCCGAAAACGGTCCGAGGATCTATCGGAAATCATACGTTGTATTTGTGTGTGTGTGCGAAGAAGAAGTTGGAAGTAAAGAAGGAACTGTAATATAAAAAAAGAAATACAAAAGAACTGTTCCGAAGAAAAATCAGCTTGTGTATTCAAAGAACATTTCGACAACTAGAACTCTGAGGACTTTATTAACTAATTATATAGGTATTTATTCTCCATCTTATTACAAAGTGCTGCTCCCTGTGTTCGGGTCAGCAACATCTGTAAAGGGATATCTCTCTCTCAATAAAGATCCAGGTTTGTTTTCAACCGTATCGTTGTTTGTCATTGCATCACTGGAGATTTTTCTCCTCTCCATCCTTATTCACAAAAGTGCCACATATCCGCGTTTTTTGGCCATAAAGAAATATCCTGACGCCACAGTCGCTCCGCAGACCCCACAAATGTGTTAAATGAGGGCAGGCAGCAGCATTTACAAGGGCAGGATATTTACATCCATTCCTGTTGTTATAGATAAATGAGGGCAGGCAGCAGCATTTACAAGGGCAGGATATTTACATCCATTCCTGTTGTTGTAGCCACAGAATATGTAAAAGAGAAGAATCTCCAAGGCAGGTTCCGATTGATTCTTAACTATCTTCATGTTAGAAAATGTATTTTCACACAAATAAGTACTATGAAATATTGATATTTTTTTCCGACCAAAATCATAAAAGTTAGAAAAATGTTCGTTAAACCAAAGCAGTTTATCCATGTGATTTGTTATGAAAAAGTCATTTTCCCACAGCTCCTATTATATTTGATTTTGATTTTCTATTTTATGTTTTTTCTCACTCATTTCAGAAATGTAACAAACACAGTAAAATAAAAATAAAATTAAAATGTAAAATTAAATTAAACAGTAAAATAAAATTAAAACAGAATCTCACAACAATGGTCACACAGTCACTGAAATGGTGTCAGAAACCAAAAAATAACTTTAAAATACAGTCACAATTCAAAACTTGAAACTGAAATAGCTAAAACTAAAATGGATGTGATTGAAAGTTTTATAAAAGTGTGATGACATTGATAGATTGTTGAGCATTAAATAATTACTAATAAATAAAAATAATTAATTGAGTTAATGTAATTCAATTTTAGGGTTCTTTTTATTAATCTCTTAAAAAAAGTAATAAATAAAAGTGAAAAAATAATAAAAAAGTAATTATTATATCACAAATCATGAACGCCTTGTGGGCCGCACAAAATGGCTTGGCCTTTTGGACAGCATTGTTCTACAGTCTTCCTTCACACTTGAAAATGGTCTCCATGAGTTGAGAACAAAAGTACTCATGTCATTATTATTTTTTTTTTGTTTTTATTTGTTTTTTATTTTTATACAACTTGTATTTTCACAATCGAAGTACATAGGTATTTAATATCATCATTAAACTTGCATTATTTTACATTGTATTTTCTGATGAGTATCTCAAAATCTATACTTTTAACTTTAGGTCCAATATATGTATACTAATTTTTAAAAAATTGCTTAATCAGAAATGAATATTTGTATAATAATATAATTGCAAATGTTTTAGTAAAAATAAGTGCTAATGTTCTAAAACTTTCTGAAAAACTTCTTTGCAAAAATGGGAAGATTTTTTTTATACTATAGCTTCAGGTTTTTAGTTTATGATATAAATACTACATTCCTATAAATAATAAGACAACATTTAATGTAATTCAATCTTATTTTCTTCAATTTTTGCTCTTTTTATTGTTCTAAGGTATCAAGTTATAAAGATAAATAAATAAAGAAAAGTGCAAAAATTTGGGTCCAGATGACAGTAGGTGAGTGGATTAGATAGCAGATAGTGTATACTATGCTATAGATAGCTCCATATTCTAATACAAATGAGAGAAAATGAGTAGTTTGCCTTCTTTCTTCATATTAAATGTTGAATGATTCATTATTTGCTTTATCTATTTTAGAAGCAGCATTATTCAGCAAAACAAAAATTGTCTAAAACAAGAAAGATAAATAATAAAGTTAATTTATTCACAAAATTATAACACAAATGAATTATAAATAAATTCTTTATTTCAATAAATTAAAGTATACAGGTTAGTAACAAATTACTTCAGTAGGCATTCTGCACCTATACTAAGTGAAAATCAAATAAGCATTAATTTGTTCACTGCCCCACAACCTACTTTATTGATTGCTGAATGCCAAGCAGTTTTATGTTAAGCTTGTTATGCTTAACATAAAACTGCTTGGCATTCAAATAAATTTAAATACTTTTATTATTAGCGCGAGAAATTCATGGAACCAATTATTCGCGCTAATCGAGGCCTACCTGTATTCTAATAACAATTTTATTAATTTTTATCAATAAAATAGTCTTGCATCAAATTTTGATTAATTGATTATTTTCTATTATATGCAATTTGCAAATAAGACATAATAGTATGTTTTTTATTAATGGCTGACAATAAATAAAGATATGCTATACATATTACCATATATACTTGTGAATAAACTGAGGTTTTTTCTCAGAAAAAAATTTCTTTTTTTGGTTGGAGAAATTGAAGTAATAAACAAAATCATAACTTACTGAATGTCTCCTGAAGACCAATAAAGAAATTACAAAAATTCATTTAATACAATACCACATAAAATTTTATCTTACCCTGAAGCAACCGAGTGTATCATGCTGCTGACTTCAACCTTCGTCTATATACCATAATCAGGTAGGCGATGCCATGCTGCATGATATGCAGGAAGGAAATTTTTCAATAATTCATTTAATATGATACCAGGTAAAATTTTATCTTACCCAATGCAATTGAGCACATTGCGCCACCGACTCCAACTTGCGTTTATATACCATAATCAGATAAGCAACCCTGCTCTGCCTGATATGCAATAATTCATTTAATACAATACCAGGTAAAATTTTATCTTACCTCGATGCGATCGAGCGCGTCATGCCACCGACTCCAACCTGCATCTATATACCATAATCAGATAGGCGACGCTGAGCTGCCCATTATGACGCGACATGAAAACGCGACGATCAGTCAAGTTTATAATGGAGTTTATAATTAAATTATTTTTAATTAAAGTAGATTAAAAAGTAACTAAAATAATGTTTAAAATAACGAATAAATAATTATTTAAAATCTGTACTGAAAAATAACTTTATCAAAAAAGTTCATCATAATCAAAATCAAAACTTCAAAATCGCATGCTTAATGTCTAGAAATCATGTTGCACACGTCATCCTAAAGCTACATTTAGACAATGCCTCTCTGTATGCAATGTTATATGCAGACTGATGCATACCTCAATGCACAACAGCCGCACGAGGCATGCAGCTTGCCCCCTCGTGTTCACACATAGAAGATATATTGCAGAAAATGCCAACATCAAAAGAGTTATCATTTCAAATGACAGAAAGAAAAAAAGAAAAAAGAGAGTGTTTTGACTCGCAAATATTTTGATTGAAGCGCTAATAACATCAGTATTTTGAACCAAGTCACGATAGATAGATCCAGTCTTTTCAAAAAATTTACTAGAATGACTTGACAACGATAAATTTAGCTTCTTCAATAAACTGAAGTGTTTTCTTCACACCCCAATCTATAGAGCAAAGAAAAATTTGCAAAAAAAGTTTAAAAATAAAACAAGATGTTGCAAGACTAGTTGTACATGTAACCCAATTAGGATGGGGAACACACACGCCTTCTTGCACCTAGTATCGCAACAGATTTTAAGGTATGCATCTTTGATGTCTTCTTGCACACCTAATTGCATATGTCTTGTTGCATAAAAAGTAGCACCGTCTAAATATAGCTTAATGGTATATGACATCAACATTAGGGTGAGTCAGTCATTTTAAAATATGATCAAAGATTTGAATACGAACTCAACTCAACTATAGGGAAAACAAAACTTCAAACAGTCTCTTGTGAGCCATGTGACACACGATGATCCTCACCTCTCACTATCAGGGTGGTTGTTTTCAGTGCGTCACTTTATTTCTCACCATCGCTTGAGATATTGGTTTGGGAAAACATTTTATAACAAATGTTCAAAATGATGCCTTTCCATCAAAAACAACCACCCCAATAGTGACAGGTGAGGAGACTCATTGAATTCAAGCACCCCAAAGAGAGCAGAAAACTACTATGTCCACATTGTACCTCCTGAATAATGTTTAAAATAATGAAAAAATTATTATTATTTAAAATCTGTACTGAAAAATAACTTGAGTCTATCAGAAAAGTTCATCGTAAACAAAATCAAAACTTCGAAATCGCACGCTTCACATCTGGAAATCATGTTGCATATGTCATCCTAACGGTATATCAATGATTTAATTAAAATAGATTAAAAAGTAACTAAAATAATGTTTAAAATAACAAAAACGTATTAATTATTTAAAATCTGTACTGAAAAATAACTTTAAGTCTATTAAAAAAGTTCATCGTAAGCAAAATCAAAACTCTGAAAGCACACGCTTAACGTCTAGAAATCACATTGCACACACATCATCCTAATGGTGTATGACACCATCCTTTGGGTGATCCACTCATTTTAAAATATGGTCAAAGACTTGATTGAATATGAACTCAACTCAACTATTGGGAAAACGAAACTTCGAACGGTCTCTTGGGAGTCATGTGATAAATGTATTCTAATGGAATTTTTACTCTGATAATATGAACATTTTTTAGAAAAGAAAACAGTTAACAACAATAAAAAGAAAATATTTTTATATAAATTATAAAAATTTATTACTATTCGTTAATTTGATATTTTCTGAAGCTATATCATCCTAACAATAATGTCATTCACAGATATCAATCTCGCTTTGGAATAAAATAAAATTTTACTTTACCTGTGGCGATCGAGCACGTCGTGACGCAGAAATTCTCGACAATAATCCAAGAATCATATGTAGGTGCACTGCATTGGATCACTTTAGCTGAATTATTGTCGAAGAATTTCTGTGTTGCGGCACATCAGGCAGAGCAGCATCGCCTATCTGATATTTAAAATCTGTACTGAAAAATAACTTTAGTCTATCAAAAAAGTTCATCATAACCAAAATCAAAAGTTTGAAATCTCATGCTTAACATCCAGAAATCACATTGTATATGTCATCCTAATGGTGTACGACATCATCGTTACAATGATCCACTCATTTTAAAATATGATCATAGATTTGAATATGATCACTCAATTCAAAACTTCGAATGATCTCATGGGAGCTGTGTGATGTAGAAGTATTCTAATGGAATTTTTACTGGGATAATTAAGTATGAAATTTTTTAATGAAAGAAAACAATTATTCAATAACAATAAAAAGAAAATATTTTAATGTAAATTATCAAAATTTGTTACTACTCGTTAACTTGATATTTTCTGAAGCAACGTCATCCTAACGATAATATCATATACCAACATCAATCTCACTTCAGAATAAAGTAAAATTTTACTTTACCTGTTGCCATCAAGAGCGTCACACCGTCCAACCTGCATTTATATAAGTACATCAGATAGTCAATGCCCTGCTCCCTGATGTGCCGCAACCCAGAAATTCTCGATAATAATCCAAGAATCTTATGTAGGTATGCTGTGCTGGATCACTTTAGCTGGATTATTGTCGAGAATTTCTTCGTTGTGACGCATTAGGCAGCTCAGTGTCGCCTTCTGATGCACTTATACAAACATAGGTTGGAGACAGTGGCATGACACACTCGATTGCTTCGGATAATGCTTAACATCTAGAAATCACGTTGCACACGTCATCCTAACAGTATATGACATCATCGTTAGTGTGATCCACTCATTCTAAAATACGAAGTCAACTCAACTATAGGGAAAACGAAACTACGAATGGTCTCTTGGGAGCCCTGTGACGTAGACATTAGGGTTTGTCGGTTTTTAAAAACCGGATTCAAAAACCGGTTTTTTGGATAAATTTGCAAAATTCTAAAAACATATTTGAGTGAAAAAATATATTTATTTTTCATTATTATTAATTAAAAATGTTTTAATCCCTTCATTAGTAATTGACAAATGAATATTATATTTAACTCATTGATGATTTAATTAAAGTAGATTAAAAAGTAACTAAAATAATGTTTAAAATAATAAAAAAATAATTATTATTTAAAATCTGTACTGAAAAATAACTAGTCTAACAAAAAAGTTCATCATAAGCAAAATCAAAACTTGAAATCACATGCCACACGTCATCCTAAAAGTGTATGACATCATTGTTAGGATGATCCATCATTTTAAAATACAATCAAAGATTTGAATACGATAACTCAACTATACAGAAAACAAAACTTCGAATGATCTCTTGGGAGCTGTGTGATGCTGATCGTATTTTAAAATGAGTGGATCAACCCAAACGATGATGTCATACACCATTAGGATGACGAGTACAATGTGATTTCTAGACATTAAGCATGCATATAACTAAATTTTAACTGCCTGAACTCAAAAATCATATAAAGAAACTAGACAAGCACTTCTAGCAGTAAGAGTAAATACTTTTTATTTAACTTTAACTACAAACGTTTTCAGTCTGTTGACCATTTTCAAGTAGCATTCTAACAGTGATATTTTTGTATCCTTTCAAAAATATCACAGTTAGAATGCTACTTGAAAATTTCAAAAATATCACAGTTAGAATGTTACTTGAAAATGGTCAACAGACCGAAAACGTTTGAAGCTAAAGTTAAATAAAAAGTATTTACTCTTACTGCTAGAAGTGCTTGTGTAGTTTCTTTACATGATTAAGCATGCGATTTTAGATACCAATATATCAATTTAAAAGATAAAATTTTACTTTACCCAAAGCGATCGAGCGTGTTGTGCCACCGACTCCAATCTATGTTTGTATAGTGCATCAGATAGGCGACGCTGCGCTGCCTGATGCACTGCAAAGCAGAAATTCTTGACAATAATCCATTTAAAGTGATCCAATGCAGGGCGCCTACATAAGATTCTTGGATATTGTCAAGAATTTCTGCATCGCGGTGCATCAAGCAGCGTGGCATCACCTATCTGATGCACTTATATAAATGCAGGTTGGATTCAGCGGTGCGACGCACTCGATCGCAACAGGTAAAGTAAAATTTTACTCAGAAGCGAGATTGATGTCAGTGTATGACATTACGTTACAATAACATAGCTTCAGAAAATATCAAGTTAACGAATAGTAATAAATTTTTATTATTTATATAAAAATATTTTCTTTTTATTGCTGTTATTGAATAACTTTTCTAAAAAAAAGTTCATATTATCACAGTAAAAGTTCCTTTAGAATATGTCTACATCACACAGCTCCCAAACACGGCCATGTCCCAAACGTGCCATTAGGATGACGTGTGCAACGTGATTTCTAAACGTTAAACGTGCGATTTCGAAGTTTTGATATCTTCGGATAATGTAAAATTTTATCTTTTAAATTGATATATTGGTGTTTGTATTATAATAAATTATTTTATATGTATACATTGAAAGTTTCGATAAAATATTTATTTTGATAGATGGCATTGGTAACTAAATATCAAAGATCACGTAATTTATCGGTTTCAAATTTTTATCGAATATTAAGTGCTAAAGTTGAGGTTAGGCTTATACACGGGTTTCACATTTTTACCTATTTTCAAACTCTTAATTCGGGGGGGTTGGCTTATACACGGATCGGCTTATATTCGAGTATATACGGTATTTAAATATTTATTTAAAAGTTTAATTTTATTGATTAAATAATAAATACAAAAAATATATATCAGAAAAAAATTTTCTTTGCACTAAATTAGAAATAAAAATTTTAAGAATAATAATCAGTAATCAAATTGGAATAATCTATAAGCAATTAAAAAATTTGAGGAAAGAAAAATGTTCCAACTTGAAGGAATTATAGATTATTCCAAGTGGCATAGCAGTGACCTTGATCATACAGAACTGTGGTTCACAGTGGCAGCCAATAGGTTAAGAATCAAAACTTTTTATTAAAATTAAAATTTTTCAACCACTTACAATTAGTCTTCATCAATTCTATAGCATTACTGAGTTTAAATAATGAAAATTGAATCTAATATTTCCAAACATATAAATTTATTTTTAATAGGTCTTCATTCTTCCTAAACTCTAGATTTTTAATATTTATTTAATTATTTGTCAGACAAAATTGAAATAATAGAATATAAAACAGCAGTAAACTGGACATATATTTTTAAAAAAGATATATATTTTGTGTAAAAGGTATATATTTCTATAAACGTTACAGAACCTGTAACGTTTATAGAATTTTAGAACTTAGTTAAATGTAACGTACCACTGATGATGGACTTTAATTAGTCCAAAAACGTTATAGATTATTAAAACTATGTTTATACCTTGCATGAAGGGCTGTTTCTTCTGTGTTATTAATGATATATTGATGATGCTGTAGGTATATATATATATAAACCAAATTTTTTTAACTTTAATCATGAAATATATAATTGGAAATACTAGAAAAATGCTTTATGTAAAAAGCAAAAGCACTAATTGCAGTTAAATCTATAGAATCATTATAAATATTTATTAAAAAACAGCATAAATTATTTTTTAATAAATATTTATACTGATTCTATAGATTTAAACGAAGTTAGTGCTTTTGTTTTTTAAAAGTTTAGTTCGTAATTTGCAGAGTTTTTGGAATAAAAGTGCTAGAAAATAGATAACATTCAAAACTACTGATACAAAAACTTCATATGCATTCATCATAATACTGCTTATTATTTTACAGAATTAATTATACCTTTAACTCATTTCAAATACTTAGAGTAGGATTCAAATATAAACTTTTAATAATACAAAATAGAAATGTTTTTAATCTTATAACTCCCATCAGCTAATTAATATTATCTTACATACAAGTTATAAAGATTATGATAACCAGTAATATAAAAGTTCTATTAGTTCTAATTCTTTGATTTAAAAGTTATTTAAATGCAAATTTGATCTTATTGGTTGAATTGTTATTCCATATCAGAGAATTAGAAGAACTAATTGAATATTTATATTACTGGTTATTATAATTTTTACAAAAATTAATCAACTGAAGATGGTCATAAGACCAAAAATGCTTTTATTTTGTATTATTAAAAGTTTTTATTTGAATCTTTCCTGAAGTGCTTGAACAGAATTAAAATTATGATAAAAAAAAGTAGAATAAATTCGCTTAGATTTTGATAATTTACAAACAATATAAATATTTCTTGCTTGTAATGTAATATAAATGAATTCCAAGAAGAGAAAACTCTAAATTCTATTATATATATATAAATCATATGTACATACAATTTACATACAACACACTCAATTTATGCATTGCTAACGAAATATACACACACTATCAGGAAAGTAATACAGTAATGCCTCGCAATTTGTTACTAATCCGTCGCCGAAGTAATGTCAAATTGAAAAACTGTCGAATTGCGGAATAATATTTCCATATAAGACTATGGAAAATAGATTAATTCGTTATTGGTCCCCATCCCACTCCCCTAACAGGTGAGGTGAGAGAGATACACTATATTATTTACTTTATTATATTTGTTTTACTATTGTATAACACACTAAATTACAAAAATACACTAATTTATACACAATGCACAATTTATTAGCCCTTGGATGTTGGAATGAAGTCTTCCAGCAGGCACCCTAGCACCCATAATCTTCTCTCTCTGTTGCAAAACGTTGCCACAGTTGTCCTAGGAACGTCATACCAGAGTTACATTTTAATTGTTCTACCTTTCTGCACTTTATCTACATTTTTTTTCTTTGTCTCTTTGCTCAATCAAGTGTTCTTCTTTTTGGAATTATTCCTCTGGTCAGTTCTCTTTGAACCAATCTTTACATTTCATTCAAAAAAATAATAATTACAAGTTTTTTACTTTCTGAAAGATGTAGAATTGAAATTAACAGAAACAACATGGGCAATCACCAAAGTAGCTCAAAAAGAACTGACAAATAGCAAATGACATCACACAAATTCCATGCAATTGCATGCGCAAACCCGTGAAACTCAAATGTTGAATTGCGAGACCGACGAATTGTGGAATGTCAAATTGCAAGGCACCACTGTATATTGAAAAAAAACAACAAAAAGGCTGACCAAAGAAACTTAAGAGAGATCCAGGAATAATTTGTTATTGATCAATAGTTCTATAACAAGCTCTCAAATGACACACAGACATCTTCACTACATATAATGATTATAAGAAAACATTTGACATTACTAATTATTAAATGTTGAATATATTCTGTATATCAGGGGTGTCATTCTGTGTTTGATGTCGTTTAATTGAGACAACAATCTTTTGTTATTTTCTGTTGTTGATGTCAGTTTAATATTTTTATGTTTCTTGCAGAGTGGCATTTGCTTAAGGTTGCAATTTTCATTGTTTCTCCATTTAGTCAGAATTGAGAGAATATTTTGTGGATCTGTGTTTCCCCACTTTAAATTTTTCTGCTAAAGTTCATTGAGAAAGACCTTTCTTACTGTCTTCAATCATTTTTATTTACTGTTCTAAATTCAAGGCATTAACTTTCCGTTTAGCCTATGGTTTAGCCATGTTTCAACATCCAAAGTGCAGTGATAGTATCATAAGTGTATGAGATTATATTTGATTAATATGCTTGTATATAACACAAATATCCAGATCTGGTGGCTGATTGTTTTCGCTTTCTCTGTTTCCCCTATATCACTTTGCTATTGGCCTTCAAGTTATGATTTTTTAACATTTTTAATACAAAATTTAATTATATCATAGATACAAATCTAAGCAACGTACATATTAAAAAGATATTGCATTAAAGCTGAAATGATACCATGATTTCATAATTCCAGCAATTAAATAGTCCGACAAAGTTAATGTTTCGTTAGTACCTAGAACGTCTGTCATGCTGAGTTCTAATTAGTTTGTTTATAACTAGTATTATATAAACAAGAGTAATCTTTAAATGCCTCAATAAAAAATTCAACATTGCTATTTGAATCAAGGACGTTCTTGATTTGAACACTCTGCCATTTTGTATCATATCGTAAGGTATCGTGGTATAACCTTAACATTGAATCCTAGAATGAGTTCTAGGTTGTCAACTTCTCATTGGTTACACTGTGTTAGGGATAACATTCGGAGTATAAACCTATGAATTCTTTTTAACATCGACATCACTGATGAGTGTCTCCACCACGTCAGACTATAAACAAGCCTTAAGTAATTCTCATGGTATGAATATGGGGTGAAAATTTGTACAGTCAATTTTTTCAATTGTAGTTGTTTGGTTTAAATGAAATTTAAGCTTTAAGAAAATGGTACTGATGTAAGCAATAAAGATAATCAATTAGTAGTTGTGTTAAAAAAAATTATGGTTGTCATAGATGGTTTCACTTTATTCCAAATGAACCTAATTATCTTACTTAGGAGTAGTAGTAGTAGAATAGGGAGGGGCCTGTTTCAGCCCAAGCACAGCGTAGTAGTAGTGAATAGGGAGGGGCCTGTTTCAGCCCAAGCACTGCGACCTGTTATAATATTAATTTTTAAATTCAAATTATGTTCTTACTAGTAGTAGTAGAATAGGGAGGGGCCTATTTCAGCCCAAGCACCGCGACCAACATTGGCCCCAATCAATTCATCCCAGAAGAAGGCTTTTTGTTTGTTTACACAAAAGGGTAATAAAACTTTGAACTTTGTTTAGCGACATGCCCACTTTATCAGCCTACCAGGAAATGACATTTTACACCTCATTATCTAGACCACACTGTCTACTGTCAGAAAAACAATAACATTGTAGAGATTGACCGACAATAAAATATTTATGAAAATTTTGAAATATGATACTTTGTTTACATAATAAAAATGGATCGGATTACATTAAATTCAATAAAAAATCAACAAATAAAGATAATTGTATCGGAATTGTTTTATTTGATAGAAAACAGATATAGGAATGGAATAAAATCAATATTTTTGGAGGAATGAAAAAAAAATGTTTTTAATGAAGCGATTGATTACCTGGAGTCTCTACGAAACTAATTAAACTGTGACGTATTTTTTTTCATTTAACCTGTTCCGGGTTAATAAAATACAGTACATTTATATTTAGCATCAAAATTTCTAAAAAATTTAACATTTCTAAAAACTTGTGTACTTTAAAGTATAGTATACATACCGTATATGTACAGTACTATATAGAAAATACGTTCATTTGCTGTTCTGATCCTCTACTTTGAATTCTCTGTAAAACAATGTACTCAGCTTACTATACAGTATCCTTATTTGCTCGGTATGCAGTAAATGATGGAAATGATTTGGTTTTATGATCTTAAATTTTCTATGACCTAGGTGTGAATCCAGACTTAGAGAGATACGTGATTAACCATTAACTCAATCTCTCCCGTTCTCTGGTTACAAATAAATCCAGAGAGCTTTTAATACTATATATACAATACTGATGAACTTCAGGTTGCAAGTCACCTTACATGCCCCTGGCAGATTAACGAGGACAAATACAGTACCAAAAGGAATATTTGTTTAGATGTTTCTACTGATGAATGGCGAATGATGTCTTATTGGGATTTGCCTATTCCATTAACATACGGAAAATCTGTTCTGCCAAATTTCTTGGCAGTCGGCAAGGGCTTGGCGGCTTAACGGGAGGCATCTTATCAAGGTTTGACTGTATATATTTTTATTATACATAAATTCTCTCTCTCTCATTTTCAACATGAATTACATAATATGCAACATTTACTGTATATATTTATTAATAAAAATTCATTAAAAAGATGTAAAATAGAACAAAATTAGTACCTTTTAAAAATATAATTCAAAAATATGATTAGAATGAAAAATAAAATGACAAGGAATTTTTAGATGTTTCAAAAATTTTTAATTTATGTAAATTTTGTTCCTGAAGAGTTTTGAAAGTTTTCAGTTAAATTACTTTTCCTGTTAAGTAATTAAAAACCATATTCTGTGCCCACATTTATAACTAAATATTTCTGCATTAGAATATATTCTTAAATAGTCAAACTGCATTCAATCAATTGTTTTATTAATACATTGTAGTAGTGATGACGTAATAGATTCTGCTTAGTGAATTTCAAATGATGGCTAGATTGTTTTTTTATTGAATTTTAAGTGCTAAAGTCTGGGGGTAGGCTTATACACGAGTTATGCATTTTACCAATTTTCAAACTCTGAAGTCGGGGTTCGGCTTATATTCGAGTATATACGGTAACTTTTTCTAATGGATTCAGAATCTATTCTGGAATTCATTCCTTTAAAATTTTCTTAAAGATCCAGACTCGGCAATTAATTTCTATCATAGCTATGGGCAATTCAAGTACATAAATCCACTAGTTGGTATTTACTGAATAGAAAGTGTTGTAAAAAAAAATCAGTCATAGACTGTCACTTCAAAAATGTCTTCGCAACAAACTAATAATGAATTAACTTTAAACAGTGTGTTAATATTACATGAATATTTTATATTATACAATTTGTGTGGGTTATTTTCTTTTATGTGATTTATATAATCATTAACTCCAAAAATAAAAAATGTTTCTGATTGACATGCAAAATATAGATTAAAATATTCATTCAGAAACATTGTTTATTTGAAATAAACCACTTAATCAGATAAATTATTTCAGTAGAAGATCATCTATCATTTAATTAATATTGTGATTTTTCTGAAAAATATTTAATAAATTAGATCAAATACTCATTAAATTAACTATTAAAAAACATTAAATATATTATATGTAATTATTGTTTTTATTATATAATAAATAAAATTTTATATCTTTTTAAAAAGTACAGGCATACCTTGTTTTAGAGCACTTCACTTATACAGTACTTTTTAATTATATTCATGTTTTTACTTTATATCTCAAAAGAAAAATTATCTGAAACTGATCACAAACTATGGATGGAATGGAGTTAAATGAGCTGGACCCAGACCCCTCCTGAAAAATCAGAAGTATGAAACCCAGATCCTCCAAGATGGTAAGTGAATACTTTACCAAGTAGCCATCCAGCTGAGTTTTTTAGGCCTAGTGCTATTGTAAACTTAATGAATGTTAATGTAAATATGATTTTAGGCTTTTATATGCAGTAGCAAATGAAAAAAAAAGCTGTGATTCAATTTACAGTGGCAGTCTAGAATATAATTACCATATTAGCAAGGTATGCCTGTAATTTTGTAAATTGTTATTTATAATCTATAATTGAAAATAATAATTAAAAATTATTTTTTTTTATTTTATATGATTTATGTATTATTTGTTTTATTTAAAATAAAAAGTTAAATTTATGATATAAAAAAAAAATAAATTCATGATATTAAGCATATGTATAAATGTTTAACATTTTAATTCAGATAGATTACCAATTACAAATAGCATTTATATTTTTTTACCAGATTCAGTTCAACATATTTGTAATTTTGTGTGTCATCATAATTAAAAAAAAATTAAAACAGACTATTATTTGGTGATTAAATAGATAATAATAATAATAAAGTTATATTATTACTGCTATCATACTTACAGCATTCAAACCACGCTGTTTGACTTCAGCAGCTTCTTCATCATCTGGTTCTGCTTTAATCTTACTAGAAAGTTCTAAATCAATTTCTTCATCAGAGTAATCTTCAAACATATCATAATCTCCAGATCGAATTGCTAAATAAATTGCATTATATATATATATATGTGTGTGTATATAATTCACAGTTGATAAACGATTTTTATTGAATAATAATGTTTCAAATAAGCTTTACTTTTGAATTTTGAAAAACAGATTAATATTAAATTTTGCACATATTTTCATAAATATCATATTTTTATTTTAAAGATAAGAATTAAATTATTTTATAAAATGCCACCAAATAATTTAAGATAAATAGCGGCAGCAAACATATAATACAAGTGAAAACTATATACAAATTCACAAGAAGACAACAACAGTAACAGTTACAGACAAAAAAATGACAGAACAGTAATAGAAAGAAAGTAAACTAAAGAAATATAGAGTAAAACAAAAATATATATGACAGACATAAAGTAAGAATAAAAAATACAATACATAGACATTAATAAACAGGAACTGGAGATTGATGAAAGTCAGAAAAATGCCAAAGAGGATTAGCAATGATGGTGGCAATACTCTTTGTTTTGAAATAAACTATAGTCTGTTTAATTTAATAAAGTTTATATTTCCAATTAATTCAATTTTTAATTTGAAATTGTTTTTCAGTTAATTATAAAAAGATTTTATACATTAATCAAAACAAATACATTTTAATGAAGTTGCTCTTTTATTTAATAAAATTTAAAATTTTGCAGACTATGATTTATTTTTGCATGCAATGTGAAGTTTGAAATAAATTACACGCATGGTGAGACGAAGGTGCAGATGATGATACAGAACGACGGGAAAGTATGTGCGATGTAATAGGACAGCATCCTGGCACACCAAGAAGTGGACCGTACCCACGTTGCATTCGAGGGCCGGAACCAGAACCAGATGCCTGCATAAAACCTTGAGTAGTGCTAATTAGTGCAGGATAGGGAGGGGGAGAAAAAACAGGATAAGAATCTTCAGAGGGTGAGGGTCGACGACTTCTTTGTGTTTGTGCCAAAGTACATCCCTGTCCAACTACTGATAGTCTTGGTTCCATATAGCTTTCTAATGATACTGTAAAAGTTGCAGAACCAGGAGAGAGAGCACGTTTTGGTGGAGTAGAGACAAGTTCAGAATTTTCCATGTCATCAGCTTGACAAGATTGAGAATTTGTAGCAACAGAATATGGAGGTGTGGAATAAGAAGCATAATCAGCATCTACTCAAGGTTTTAATTGAATAAGAATATGATTGTTAGTAGGAAACATAGAATGTTAGTGATAACAACAAAAACAACAAAATATTAAACACACAAAATACACAAAAACACAACAATTATTGTATACAACTTATTTCAAGATAATAATAAAACTTAATTCAATATATAATATAAATTTTCTTAATTCAATATTTAGCAATTTAAATCGAAATTTATTCACATAAATAAATTTTTAATATTCACTTTTTTTATAATTATAAAAAAATTATCTTGAAGTAAGTTATATAAATGAAATATTTAATTAAAAGAATAAAATGCCCTACATATAATATAGATATATATAAATTTTAATTAAATCTGATGAACTAACTTTATTCAAAATATAACTTCAAAAATTACAATTTCTAAATATTGTTATAGTAATAAGCTTTATTTGCAATGATTATATAATTTAGATAATTTAATTTTATTAGTGGTACTCAACAATTTTATAACTTAGTAGAGTTATTATTTTAGTAATTAAAAATGTTATTATAAAAGTGCATCCATTTATTTATTTCATTATTGATATATTTTTAATAATGTAAAATTTAAAGCAAATTTTTATAAAATATGTCTAAGTTTTTTCTTGACATAAATTATAAACATAAATTATATAAGCAAGAAACAGAACATAAATTAATTAATTTTAAAGAGAAAAAAAAACCTCTTTTATACTAAATTAATATAATTTAACACTAATTTTAAGTGCATTATATCTCAAACAACTGAAATTTATAAGAATTTGAAAAACAAATTTACTCTGAAATTCTGTCCATCAATATTATTACTACTATCTGTCAGTACTTTAATACACATAGAAAACAAACCTAATAAGTGAACACAAATTCTTAAAAATATATACAATCATTTAATAATTTATACTCTTCAATTAAATTTAATTCTATAGAAAAAGCAAATAAAATGTCTATAACTTTAGTATATCTTCTCAAATTGGAAAACCTCAAAAAATCAAGACTTGAACTATTGAGATTGTGTTGTATTTGTCACGCACGCACACACACACGCTCACGCACAGACGCACGCACATGCACATATATATATATAATATATATATGTGTGGCATATTTAATAGCATTTAAAAATTTAGACAGAAATAGAAATTTCTTTCTTAAATACTTATAGAAAGCTTACATTTATCACAAATAAAAGTATTGATTCCACAGAAAATCAAATTTTGTTTATCTAAGATAAAAAACTAAAGAGATTGGAAGAAAATTAAGAAAATGAGCTGTAAAATCCTGAATTCTTTAAAATCTGGTACACCTTACAAAAAAATCATAAAATCTAGAAATTTTAACAATGAAGCATTTGCAATCAGATTTATTCTTAACTTTCCAGTGATTGTATGGATATTTGTAACAAATTGCTACATAAGTGTCTATTAAAATAGTTTTAAATATTTTTTGCATTCATTTCATTCAATTAATTAAAAAGAAAGATTTATTTTAAACTTGTCAATTTTTATTTATTCTAAGAATTTAATATTTTCTCAGAAATATTTCTTATAATCAAATATAAAAATATTATTTTAAATAATAAAAGCAAATTTAATGAAATTATTTAATTACTTGCAAAAATGCTTTTGTAATTATGTCCATATTCAAGTGAACTAAATTAAATTGTGCATTTAAAAAAAAAAGATATAAAGAAAGAAGAAGAGAATTTATATCAGGCATTAAAATTCTACATTTTAAGCATATTTATTAATAAATAATTATGAATATGCCTTATTTTGAATACAGTAGATTTCCAATTATCAGAGTTGGATTAGCTGTGTTGCAGATTAATCAGGTTAAGCTGCAATCCAGAAATGGTCTTTAATTGTCAATGTTTATTTATCTTAGATGTGAAATCTGAAAGATTATTAAATATACCAGATTCATTTTTTTTATTATATCTTAGATAATTAGCAATCAAAATGAGAAATCAAATTAAAAGTACAATCATCATCATCATAATTTTATTTCCATTGTGTATTCTTATGATATTTATTTTTATTAGAATATTAAATATATAAATAATTGCATATTTGATTGTCAATTGTATCACATAACTTTTAACATATTATAAAGTTCAAATAAAAAGAGCACATTCAGCAGTATAGTTTCACAACATAAACTTTAATTAAAACAAAAATGTTTTCAGTATTCTAGATACCATCTTCAGTTGTAAATAATAAAGAACAGAAAGAACTACAAACGATTTTAAATGTAATCAAACACAAATTTAAAAATGTTAACATTAGAACAAAAAATAAAAACAAATAAAAATATAACAAATTTAAAAATCTATATCTAAGGTTTTTTCTATAATAGAGATAAATATTTATGTATGTTAAATATTCTTTCTAATAGCATACTTCTAGGCTGTGCTCAACTTGTCCGCCTGCCTAATATTAATGATATTAGCTGTTTCATTAGATTTCAAAATTTCAAGTTTTTCTCTTATAGGTAGATCTTTGCAATCATGAACGTTTTTAACTATCTTTACGTCCTGCCATATAATGTTGACGTAGGCTCTCTGGGCTAGTGCAGTAACAAAGTTGCCTTTAGAAATATTGTCTTTGTTCTACTAGTCTCTCTTTAAAATTTCTAGCAGTAGCCCCTATGTATACTTCTGTGTGGTTATCATCAATATTCTGTAAAGGTATCTTATAAATACCGGACTTATAGTCATCTGTCCTTTTATCTTTGTCGTTACAGAGCAAATTAAAAATGGTGAGTGATCTCTTATAGGTACGGGACTTATTGATGTACTTGAGGGTTTGTTTCACAGTATTACTATTATGGAGCCTGAAGGTAAGGGGAACCTACAAGACATATCTAGAGTTGGTTCGTTCGATGTTGAAACTCCTTGTTGGATAGAAGGGGAGGTTTTACTTAAAAATTTGGCTCTCTCTTTTGAATTTGAATTTTATTTGAACTTTATGATTAAAGATTAAGCAGTTTATTTATTTTTATTGAATTTATTTTTAACATATTTCTATAAGAATATCAAATTTTGTAAATTATCTATGTATTTACTGTATAATACTGTATTTATTTTCCCTTATATAATTTTCATCCTAAAATTTAAAAATGAAATTAGAGGGAAAATCCATAAATTTTTGTTACTGATGTTGGAAAAAAATTTTATTGTCAATTTAGGAATTTTCATAAGAAATCAGAGATGATAGGCTACTTATTATCCATCATCCAAGTTCAAAATGTCAAATTTTTACAATAGGTCAAAGAAGTGTGAAAATTTTGATCACATATGGCATTTTGAAAAAGATCAAGGTCATATATTATGATGGGAGATAAGCAAATGGTCAAATAATGCATGAAACAACTGATTGTAAAACAAAATCAGCTGATTCAGTATTTTCACTGGAAGCTGTTTTTTTATTATTTTCTCAGTTTTTCTGATATATTTAATTATGCTATAAATTTATTTATACAAAAAGAATGAAATATCTGTAATGTATAAATATTTCAAATTTTTATATTTATTGATATACTTGAATAAATATAATCAAAACTATCCATGAACATATAGAATAGACAGTAGAGCTAACTGTTTGATTTGAAGGCCTGACCTGGTTGATCCATTTCCAAAGTACATAGTTTTAAACCAAAAATAGATAAAACAATAATTTAGAAAATGTATGTTTCAAGATTGAATTATGATAGTGCTATATATTATACAACTAAATAAATCAGATAGCAAAGAATTTTTATTTAATCATTAACAGTTTTGAATACCTTAAATATTAAAAATTTATGATGTAATTAGGATGGAAAGGCAGATTTGCAGTAATGTTTACACAAGCAATAATCATTTGAAAGAATTATAAAGAAAATTCATGTACAAAATCTCAAGACAAACTAACATAAAAGATAATTACAAATAAATATTCAAATAATAATAGATTACAAAGAATAACATCAGAATACAGCAAAATAACTATTGAAAGAAAAGCAAAGAGTGATTCTGCAGTGTGGGGAATAAGTGATATGTGATTCATTTATACAATCTCTAATTACAAAGAAATAACAATACAATACAAAAATATTAAACATTTCAAAAATAATTGTGAAATCCATACTTTATTTACATAAGAAGGATAAATACATAAATTATCTAAAAAATTATTAGAACAAGTATATACTTAAAATGCCTATATGTTATAAATGCATCAAATCATATATAATACAAAGATAAAGAAAATAAATTTTTTCACAAAATTTTGAATAATAAATTATTAAATTTAATAGTCTTGATAATACGATTCTAGTACACTCAAACCTGTTTTTGTGCGATTTTTTTTGTACAGACTCAAACCTGTTTTTATGCAGTCCTTTTTTGTGCGATTTTTTTTGTGTGGCATATAAAAAAAATTCCATCAAATGCATATTATGAATAAAAATTAATTAAAAAATGTAATTAAAAAAAAACTGAAGGCAGTCAAAATAACATGCAAATTAAAAAAGAATCCAACAGATTGCCCAACCAATATTATATCATCATATTACCATGAATTTTATTACTTTTACATATTGCGCCATCTAGTTATAGTAGTCGATAACCATCCTGTGATTATTAAGTCGGTTCCATAAAGTTTTGTACCTACCTCGTAGGGGCTAAGCTCACCGGAAGTTGATCAATTGTAAAGTCAGGTACTTGTACCAAGATTCAAGACAGTTTCAAATGGACTTGTCTGTTGTGACTGAGAATAGGGAGGGAAGTATACGTGCGGGATGTGCTCGTCACGTGCTCTAAACTGACAAGAATAAGCGATAGAGACTGATAGCAGCATCGGTAGAGCGTCTGCCTACTGTTCCGAGGAGCCGAGTTCGAATCTTGTTTGGAGAAACATTATTTTTTTTTCTTTGGTCAACATATTAGTTTGTGTTTAAATTTTAAACAATGCAATTAAAATATAAACGGTTTAAACATTTTCCAGACAAATGTGCAATATGGTGATGTGTTCATCTGAGGTTCTAAAAGATGCTTTAAAATTTAAAAAATAAATTTTCTGACTTCGCTTTATTTTATATTTTAAGTTTGAATAAACTAGATACTACATAATAATTTCTTTTTTACATTTATTAAACTCCGGTATTTGCTAAAATCTTTTAATATTTTCTAATATTGATAGGTTTAAACATCTTTCGGAAAAACAAAACATAAAAGCATTTAAGAAATTCCATATAACTGCGTCATTAGCTATCAGCATTTTTTTAAGAATTACTATCGAGTATTGGTCTCTTTATCCACCCTTTTATATGATAAGCTAGTATTATCTAGCTACGCTGTGTTCTACAATGGACAAAATTCACGTGACGTCGTAGTCACGTGTTTTAGTGAAAACATTGTAGTTTGCCTAAGTTTGAACGAGAAGGATTATAACTAATTCGTGCTAGTTTATTTACTATATTTAAGAAAAAAAGCAAAATATAATTTTATTATCATTTCTAATAGCATTAAGTAATTTCATTTTTAAAGTTACCGGTACTATTTACTCTAATATTATAATTTATATAAGCCTTGAATTTTTATTATATATTTAATGGATATCACTTCCAGATATATGTAGTTCATTACATTATAAGGATTTTAAAATTTTCAATTTAAATCGTATTTATTGTTAAAAATATAAGAAACTGCATTTTTACAGAAAATAATAGAAAGTATGAATAAAATTATTGATCAAATCAGGCATTCCAATTTGTTATTTTCTGATGATGATTAAGTTAACTGGTGAGAAAATTTAGTGATATAATAAAGTAATTTTGTTCTATTAAACATTTGATCTTCATTAATAGTATGAATACAATATATATTATTCATATTATTAACAATCATAAACCAAATTTTCCATTAATAATGAACAAGAAGCTAAATATCTTTCTACTGTATTATAAGGTTACCGAAATTTCCTAGCTAGGTAAAATATGATCCAAATAAACCCAAATATAATTCAAAATTGCTATGAACTTCAAATGTGCAGAAATAAATATATTACAATTGATGTTTAACTCATAGCCCACAGTTACCCAACTGTGAGATTGTTCAGACTAAACCAAAATAAAATGCCATTATTAGAAACCAGAATGTTTTCTGTAAATGGTGTAAACTACATGAAAATAATTTCCATATGTAGATACTCTTCAAGTATATAATTAGCTATTATCTACAGCTTTTGGCATTATTACCGTAAATAACAAACTTCAAATACACCGAAAACGTATGTTTCGGGATTATGACTTTGATATACCTCTTTATCACTCTTGTTTTATTCAATAGCAAGTGGTATAACAACTTATCTCTTGATTGCTCATGTAATATTAGTGATAATATGCACCATTTTTGTTTCATTAATAACAAAATAGATTAGTTCATTATTAATAAAACAAAAATTCCCTACAGAACATCCAAAGTCATCTTGCAGACAAAAAAATTAACACGTGCAATTAAAATTACCCACCCCCGTTGCTACGACAACAGTTAATGGAATCATCCGATACTCGGAGAGTTCGAATGATTTGCCTGAACTGATGAATCACATTGCTTTGAACTATTGGAAGGAAGCTGAACACCTTCCGCTTAGGTACAAAACTTTATGGAACCGACTGTACATACCTCCTGACCGAAAAATGTTCCGGTGTGTAAATTCAATTTATCCTTGTTTGGAAAACCAATTTCTAGCTACATCATGAGGTTTTTGAGGTTTTGAATTACATATTTTCTATGTGAGACTTTTTTTATGCAGTCCCTATTTACTGCATAAAAAATTTTTTTTAAATGTGTTGCAAACAATATATTTTATATGAAGTTATAGGATATTTACGAAGGATATTTTTTATGCGATTTCTTTTATGCAGTTCCTATCCCCCGCACAAAAACAGGTTTGAGTGTATCAATCACTCTGCAAAAGAAATATAAAATCAATATCTCGATGGACCATAAACATTCTACTATTGGTAAAGATGATCATGTTAGAAACAAACAAAATAGGAAAATTCCAGTAAAGAGCTTTCTCATATAAGTTAACTCCTATTTTTATTTATTATTTAAATATATACTTTTATTTCTAAGTTTTTTCTTATATAGGAGCTAATAAGATATTTTTATAAAGACACATGATGATAAAGTGTAATTTATGTGTAATTTGTAAGAACTTCAGTGTTGCAAATAAACTTGTTTTTTTTTTTTTTTGATAAATCGTATTTGAACATTTGAATATATGAATGTTTATAATTTAATTTTATTATTAAACGCATATTGTCTACAATTACAATTTTTTGTGTATTTTGTAGATTATCTGAGGAATTAGTTATTCAGGGAAATTCATTTTCTGTCTACCTCAGTTAATTGGAAGTTTACTGTAATACATGCATTAATCAATTCATTCTAATTATAGAATTTTTAATGTGCACTTAAGATCACAGATACTGAAGATGATTTGTCAACTGAAAATATTCTTATATGCAGTTTTATATAAAATTTTTTTTTATCATGCTTTAAAAAGTTATAATGGACTTGCTGATTATATTAATTTACAAACACAATATAATAATAAATACCATATTACTGTAGTGGATATAATTTATTTTTTTCAAATCATTATATAAAAATTTGGCAAAGAGAAGAATTATTAAGAATTTTTGTATATTAGGAAAACATTATCATTTTAGTATTATAATTAATTGATAAAGATATATTTAAAAATGCTTTTGAGAGATGAAAATTTTTAATAAGCAGTTTTATTTATACTATGCATACAAATGTCTACAAAGACAATCCCTCTCATTTACCTTTTACTTGCTTGGGTATATCTTTTGCTGTAAATTTTCAGATGTGAAGCACATAAATAAAAAATATAACAGAAAATTTTAAAGTGTTCTTGGATGCAAAATAAGTTATTAAGTAAATCTTATATGATTCATACTACTTAATAACTCTATGTTTTAGTTTACTGTTGAGAACCACTGGTTTAATTATAATATAAAATACTGGAACAAAATTATGATTTCTAAAATAATAAATGAAAATAATATAAGAAAATATAATTTAATGAATTACTTATAACAAATTAGTAATTAAAAAATTCTTCTTTTTCTTTTTAATACCGGCATACTTCACTTTATGGCATTTCATTAATAAGGTGTTTTTCAAGTATATTCCATATTTTTATTTTATATTTCAAAATGAAAATTATCTCCAAAATAATAATTAGAATAAGTATATAAAACATAAATTAACACACAGATAGGCCAGGTCTGGAACAACTCTGAAAAACTAAGGTATAAGACTTGGAATCAAACCTAGATCCTCCAAGGTGATATGAAAATACTTAAAATTGTAATCATCTGGCCAAGTTTTTAGCTCTAGTGTTATTGTGAATTTAATGAATAATAATGTAAATATATTTTTAGGCTTTTATATGTATTAATAAATAAATAAAAACTGTGATTCACTTTACAGTGGTGGTCTGGAACATAACTGCTGCAATAATAAGTTATGTTGTATTTAAATATTCAAAATAAAATATTCTCATCATTTACAAGATATTATATATATATGTACAGGGTGTTTTTTTTATCTTGAGACAACGAAATATCTTAATTGGAGCTCATTATTTCGGAAAAAGTTGTAGACAAAAGTTGTTGGGTTTCGAAGGGGCAATCACAATTGGTGACCTTGAATGTGACCTTCAATGTCACTTGAAGGTCAAGTTGGTTTTTTAAATGGAAAGACATACTTTTGACCCAGCAATGGAAAGAGCGGAAAATTTCACAATCGGATATACCCTTGACCTTTGAGGTTTAGGTCAAAGGTCAAGTTATTTGCGAAATTTTACAATCGGATATACTCTTGACCTTAAGGTTTAGGTCAAAGTAAAGTTATTTGCAGGTCAAAAAATTTTTCCAACAGGAAACCATAATTTTTATCACATTTTTTAATGACCTTATTACTTTGACCTTTAAAAGCATTCACTACTTTTAGTACTACTTAGTAGTAACAACGTGGATGTAGTAGTTTTCTGCTCCCTTTGGGGTGCTTGATTTCAATGAGATCCTCTCACCTCTCACTAACAGGATGGTTGTTTTCGATGGAAGGGCATCATTTTGAACATTTGTTATAAAATGTTTCACCAAAACCAATACCTCAAGCGATGGTGAGAAGTAAAGTGATGCACCAAAAATAACCACCCTGATAGTGAGAGGCAAGGGATTCATTGAAATCAAGCACCCCAAAGGGAGGAGAAAACTACTACGTCCACGTTGTTACTCCTGGGTAGTGCTAAAAGTAGTGAATGCTTTTAAAGGTCGAAGTAATAAGGTCATTAAAAAATGTGATAAAAATTATGGTTTCCTGTTGGAAAAATTTTTTGACCTGCAAATAACTTTACTTTGACCTAAACCTTAAGGTCAAGAGTATATCCGATTGTAAAATTTTCCGCTCTTTCCATTGCCATAGTCAAAAGTATGTCTTCCCATTTAAAAAAACCGACTTGACCTTCAAGTGACATTGAAGATCAAGGTCACCAATTGATTGCCCATTGGAAACCTTGAACTTTTGTCTACAACTTTTTCCAAATAATGAGATCCAATTAAGATATTTCGTTGTCTCAAGATAAAAAACACCCTGTATATGTATGTATTATAATACATCATATATTTTTATATAAAATATTAATAATTATAATCTTTGTTAGGAATAAATACTATAAATCATAAAACTTGCACAAAGGCATGATGCTGAATGAACTGGTGAATCTTATGATCTTGCAGAAAATTTTTAAATTTTTGATTAATCTAACAACTATAAAAATCAGTGCTTGTGAGCAGACTAAAAAATAAACTTCTTGAGATAACAGGAAATAACTTTAATGAGAAGTGCTTTCGGCATTATCACACCCTCATCAGCTCATACATTTACAACTCATGGTAAATGTATGAACTGATGAGGGTGTGTTAACACCGAAAGCGCTTCTCAATAAAGTTATTTCCTGTTATCTCAAGAAGTTTATTTTTTTGTCTGCTCACAAGTGCTGATTTTTATAGTTGTTAGATTACTTTAACCTTTAAGAGCAATAAGAAAGTTTAAAAAAATTTTTGATTGCCCTGAGTATAAGCTTACACCTTCTTCAAAAATTTTTTTCTGAAAAATTTCTTAGCTTGTACACAAATATATTCAGTATTTTATTTGTTAAATAGAATATAGCAAAAGTACAAGCATACATTATAATTATGGCAACTATATTAGACCACTGTGTAAAGCAAATCAGCCTTTTTTCATTTGCTAGTACATATAAAAACCTAAAAACATGTTTACACTATCATTCATTAAGTGCCAACAGTGTTAGACCTAAAACAACTTGGCCAGAGGGATGCATGGTAAAACATTCATTTATCACTTTGAAGGACCAGGTGCAATTTTGGATCTCGTACCTTCAGTTTTCAGAATTGAAAAGTGCTGCATTAGCAAAGCACTATAAAGCAAGGTATGGCAACTAATCTCAGACATAAAGCAAAACTTGATAAAAAAAAAAAGGTTACTAATCTTTAGATAAACTGAAAGCAATCATCATATCATTAATTCTGTTCAATTTAGACATTAAGTTTGGAAATAGTATATTCAATATGACTTGGCTTTTGAACAAATGCTTTTATATATAAGAATTAATGTTAATAACTTTTATGTGTATAAAGTTAGTATATACAATATTAAATAGATATACAGATAATCCTCAGACTTAAAACTATCTTGACATGATGATTCATATTTATGCTGGTGATGTAATCAGTAAATTCTGTGATTGGTCAATGTAATTCAATGGGTTCAAGTCCTGCACACAATGGTCTGATATATGGAAAGTTCTTTTTTTGTATCTGGTAGTTTTATGTTCTTTGTGTTTATTAAAATACTGTAGAGTGTTCTAGTAAAATTTAGTTGTGAAAAATCCACAAAAATTTGGCATTTGACTTCCGACTAAATTCAACTTACAACAGCAGAGTTTAGTTTGAACCCCATTGTAAGTCAAGGGCTACTTGTATAATATATCAATAAATAAGTTTTATATCATGCATTAATAGCATGTTAAGAATTTATTTATATATGAAATTTTAATTAATAACTATATTATACATTACAAGTAGTCCTTGATTTGTGACCACTTGTACTTATGACAGCAATATCATTGATAAATTCTGTGATTAGTCAATGTAATTGATAAAAGGGTTCAAGTTCCTGAGCAATATCTGATATACAAAAAGAATCCTTTGTTTCTTGTATTTTTGCATTTGTTAAGTTTATTAAAATAAAGTGGAGGGTAATAATAAACATTGGTTGTAGGCAAGTCATAAATTTCAGTCATTTCTGACTTAAGATTCTTCAACTTACAACAGCAGAGTTTGAATGAAGCCACATCATAAGTCAAGGACTACCTGTATATATATTATATCACCATCATCTAATAAATTATTCAAAAGGACTGTCAATATTATTATAAGTGTAAATTTGATTTTAAGCATACATATTTTTATATTATAGCATAAAGTTTAAAATTTGAATTTCAAAATTTAGAATGTTTATCAAATGTAGATCTTTCAACATTCAAATAAAGTTGTAACAACTAAGATGGCTTGATAAGTAAAAAATATTTCTGGTATATATATATATATATTAAAAAGTTTTATTTTTAAATCCTGCAAAAACTGTAGTGAATATACTGATGATTATTTATGGAAGATGAATAATTTTGTAATTTATTTGTTTATTTAGCTGTGATTATTTATACAAAAATTTTAATAATATCAATGTATAAAATATTTTAAAATATTATATAAAATTAAGATGTAACATATTTTACAACAGAATAATAAACAAATAGTAATAACAGAATTATCATAAATTTTTTTGGAAAAATTTATGATAATTCTGTTACTTTTAATTACTAATTTCTGATTACTAATCTTACTAATTTCTGATTACTTTTTCAAAGCAAAACAAAACATTGATTAAACATTAAAAAAATTCCAGAAAAATAGCTATAGTTAGACAAAATGTTATCAATTCAGACAAATTAGACAATTTTAAATATAAAATACATTATATATTACAATGTATGAAATTTTAACAAATTAAGGCCCAGAGTCACAAAAGCATCGCTATAGCTTGACTGTATTCACAAAACTTGCAATCAGTAACGATGATAATTGGCATCGTTAACTAACAACACCATGACTATATTGTTATCATCAATTTTAAGATAGCGGAAGAATATTTTTCTCTCTTAGTCGATGAAGAGGACAGATTTATTATTCGAATATATTGATTACCTCGACTCGTGTTAATGATATTTTAGTTACCAAACTTATTCATTTCTATGAACTACTTAAAGACGCGATTTTTAAACTGATAGAACTTTCACCTTATATAGGTATACAGAGAAAAGCAAAGTGCTCCTATGCCACATATGTGGAAACACAAGTATTATGTGCACTGAGATTTTTTAGCAATGGTAGCTTTCAGTCTGTTATAGGAGGTGATGTTTATATTAGCCAACCTACAACATCAAAAATCATTACAAATGTTTCCAATGCATTATATAGAATATAAAAAAAATATATCAATTTTCTACTAAATGATTTGTGCCAGTTACAGATTATTAAACAAGATAAATCATTATTATAAAAATATATGCTTAGGTTAAACTATTATATTAGAAAGATAAATTTTTTAACTTTTAGAATATACATCAGCTTGTTTCTTTCAAATTTATATAAAAATGTATTAAAACTACTGTATTTAAATTATTTATAAAAATAAAAGCATTTATTCTGCAAGAGTGAAACGCTGCTCTTTTTTCTTCTTGTCCTCCATTTTTATTCAGAAATCACTTTCTTATTGGTTATATTCATGGAAACATTGACATCATTTCCATACTCTTGAAACAAGATGACAATAATTTTGTCGCTAATTGTCAAGTAGCTTAAGACATGTTTTATGAATAGCATTTATGATAAATTGTTAACATGTTATATTTAATGATTTTGTTGGTGTATGACGTCATAAATAATGACACACTTTGTAAATCTGGCCTCAAATTAGTTAAGACTGATAATGAAGATTTTGAAATAGTCTAAGAATTTATCTACTTAAATATTTGATTAATATTTGATATAAATTTAAAATTTTATTTTGTTTGCATTTTAAATTAAAAATTTTCTTGAAGTACTGATTTATAAATAATTTTAATTTCTTTTTTAAAAAGATAAAATTCAAGTGATGATATTATAATAGATCTCTCTCAATTTACAAATTTTTGTTAAAAAATTATACTAATTTGTATCAGTTTTTAGGTTTGTAAAGAATTTTCATATTTACACAGAAAACTTCATATCAGCCAATTGATTTATTATCTGTTTTAATCAGTTGTTGTATATTGTTCTATATAATATATAATCTATCATCTGTAATTCTATATCTTAAGGCAAATTTGCTTTGACTATTGGAATATCATAAACAGGGACGTAACTACAGGTGGGCCCGGGTGGGCTATGGCCCATGCATTGAAAATTCTGGCCCAGCCTGAATATATAATCCGAAACATAAAATTAAAAACCGCAAGAGTTCAATTCTACATAACCCAAGATGCCTGAGTTTTGTAAAAATGAAAATAAAATAACCACAAGCATAATTTAAGCCCGCATAATTTCACGCTAATAGCGATAAAAAATTTTTATTTACAAGCTGCGAAAAAACGCGTCCTTCGCATATTTTACGCAGTACTTAATTAATGCGATTAGCTGGAAAGAATAAATAAAGTTTCAAAATACAGGCAAATATAAGTATTTATTTGATATCGGCTCAATGTAAAATTATGCGGTGATTTTTACTTAATGATGCAAAACAATCGATTACTTTGTCCAAATCGAGAGCTTTTGCGATTTTTCTCTCGACGAACATGATTGCTAAATTGCTTAACCGATCATCAAGCATTCTGTTACGTAAATACGATTTAATAAAGCGCATACGGGAGAATATTCTTTCACATCGGTGTGGCCCACCCTTGGCCCACCCAAAAATAAATCCTGGTTACGTCACTGATCATAAATTATACAGTAAAATTTTTTCAATATGAAAATTCCACTACAAACTTATAAAAATTATTATTATTTACAAATGATTTTATAATTTTGAGCATGAACTGAGAAAACAAATGATAATATAATTTTCATGTAAAAATCATTTTTCCATAAGATATTTATTTTAAATGCAGTCCCCAACCAATCAAAGATAGCTAAAATAGTCCTTTGAAGGGAATGAGGTTGCAATCTCTGCATTAGTGTTTTATTGTTCAAATTCTTCAATTACAGCTTTTAGATATTATGATTAAGTTTAAGTATTATCATATTGATATTATTAATTAATAAAATATTAAATTTTAAAGTCAGTAAAAACATGTAAGCATGAAAATAAAACATGTCCTAATTATATTTTTGGTTGAATTTTTTCCTGTCCCAGAGTAGCGCTATTAGAAAATGATTAGTCTACATATAGCTAATTATACAGTCTACTAATCTACTTACTGCATTTTTTAAAACCTTTTTCAACTTTATAAAATTATTTACTATAAAGTTAAATCAATCTTCATAAAATAATGATTGTATACATTTAAAATAATGTACAATCTTTAATCTGTTGCATGCTGAAAGAGTTAATAAATGATGATATTGACAAGCTGGTTAATTAAGTAATTAATCCTAATTAATATGCAAAAAATTAAAATTATTATACCATACTTAAGTTTCATCAAAATCTTTTGAAACTTTTATGATTTACTATGTTTTTTGCTCTCTTTATAACAAAATAAGCATTTTTTTATTTTTATTTTTTCAAAAGTTTTCATTCCATATATGAGATTACAGAAGACAATTTTTTTATATGAAGATTTAGCCATCCAACAAAATAATTTCTATTTGATAATGATGATAATGATATGCTATTTTTTGGATAGCAGCTGATCTTCTGAACAAAGCAGGAATGAAGAAAATAGGATCATATTTAAAAAAAAAAAAAATTAATATGCAAATCGAATATTTCCAGCCAAATTAATCCCTAATGTAATAATTCCAAATTAAACTGTACTTTTAATGATTAATTTTCAAATCAAGGCTGTGGTGCCACCATCTGTTGAGTTGTTAATTAATTTTTAAATTTGAATTAAGGTGGCGCGCCATCTAATAATTAATAATTAGACTATACTTTTTTAATTAATTTCTCCAAAATAAAATTTTTCCACCACACTAAAATATTTGGTTTAATATATAAATTTTGGTTAATGAATGTTAATTAAAATATGTTGTGTAATTAGTCCAAAACTTACATAAATTTATTGAAATAAGTTATTAATAATAATGACAATATATTTATTAATATGTTTTTTTTTTCATTTCAATAATTTTTAATTTAATTTATTATAAATTTTCAAGCTGATATCAATAAATCTAATGTAAAACAAAAAGCATCTGCCCTCAAACATAAACAGCTATAATATTCTTTACTTTGTTCTAATTAAACTCCAGACAGTTTATTGTCCATATACAACCAATACCACACACTGCAGAGTAAAGTAGGCTTAATAGGAAATGCATGAGAAAGGAGTGGCAGCAATAAAACAATAAAAGTATCATGCCCATTTTTATGGCAGATGTTTATTTACATCCATATTTTTTCATTTTTTGACAAATATACAATGAAAATGATGCAAAATATCAATGAAGAATAAATAATATTGTGTATTTTAATATAATTAATAATAATTTTTGTCTTAACTATAATATATAATTTTTAATTTTAGCAATTTATAGTGCATTCAAAAAAATTAATTTTTATAAACATTTCAGAAATTAACTTTATATCAACTTTAATTAGAATAATATGAATATAGTAGTCTAGAATATAGAGAAGGAATGGGAGGGAAAAAAGTTAATTGTACAAAAGATATTCAAAGAAATTTTTGTAAAACTGAATTTTTTTATTTTGCAAATAAAAAATTTTGTACTTTTTATTTTTATCTATAGCACTTTTAGCAGTTGAGTCTCTGTTCTAAATGTACAGTAGCTAACGTTTTCGGTAATGTTTACCATCTTCAGGTTACCTATATTCAAACTCTGTTCTAAAATTCTATTACGTTTGTCTTTAATAACAAATCGTTGCTATGGTGATTTCATCATCATGAAGTTTTTGTTAAATAGGATAATGCTCTTTATACAGAACTAAAACATTAAAACCACACTATGTTTATAGATGTTAATATCTCCAGCTGCTCAATACGTCCACTGCATAGTTTCAAGCGGAAGGGAGATCTATTGCTATTCTAAAATTCTATTAGGTTTGTCTTTAATAACAAATCGTTGCTATGGTGATTTCATCATCATGACGTTTTTGTTAAATATAATAATGCTCTTTATACAGAACTAAAACATTAAAACCACACTACGTTTATAGATGTTAATATCTCCAGCTGCTCAATATGTCCACTGCATAGTTCCAAGCGGAAGGGAGATCTATTGCTATTCTTTCGTTTACTAAGTTTTCCGTTTTCTGTCTACTTCTTATCTCAAGGGTTTCCGTGGTTATGGCTTGTTTGATTTTTCTGAGCGGTTTGATAATTTTTGCTTTATCCCATTGTATCTATAGGTCTGTTTATCCCATTGTCAATCTCCCCTTAGCTAAGGGGAGATTGACAATGGCACTGGCGGTGGAAACATACAGCAGAGACCTACAGATACAATGGGATAAAGCAAAAATTATCAAACCGCTCAGAAAAATCAAAAAAGCCATAACCACGGAAACCCTTGAGATAAGAAGTAGACAGAAAACGGAAAACTTAGTAAACGAAAGAATAGCAATAGATCTCCCTTCCGCTTGGAACTATGCAGTGGACATATTGAGCAGCTGGAGATATTAACATCTATAAACGTAGTGTGGTTTTAATGTTTTAGTTCTGTATAAAGAGCATTATTATATTTAACAAAAACGTCATGATGATGAAATCACCATAGCAACGATTTGTTATTAAAGACAAACCTAATAGAATTTTAGAACGAAGTTTGAATATAGGTAGCCTGAAGATGGTAAACATTACTGAAAACATTAGCTACTGTACGTTTAGAACAGAGACTCAACTGCTAAGAGTGCTGTAGATAAAAGAAAAAACTATGATTATGAGTAGAAGCAGTGAATTAGAAGGTATGTATAAAAAATTTTGGCAAAAATTATAAGAACCATCATGATAGATTAGTATTTTCAATATGGAAATAAACTGCAAAAATTATATAAAAATAAACTGCAAAAATTGCATTAATATGAATAGGACCAACAAAATTTGGTTTAAAAATTTATTGACCCTGCCATTAATATCACATCTACAGCCTCTGCAGTGGCGTGTTATGGTTTCATAAGGCCCCGGGCAAATTTGAATTTGGGGGCCCCATATATAATGTTGAAAATTTTTCGGGGGGAAATCAATGCCTCTGGTATACTCTTACCCATGTAAACAGCTAAATAATTATAACTGTAGATATATTTTTATTAAAAACAATACAAAATTGCATGTATGACATTTATAAAGAACTTTTATATATAGATTAAGTACAATCCACAAGGAAAAAGTCATAAATGAACTCAATTAATATTTAAGTGCTTTTATTGCATTAAATAATAAACTAGATTAACTAACTGAGAATTCGAATAATATATATTTAATATAACAAAACAAACTTTCTATAAGTTAAAAATAAAAACAATTAGAGTGTTTAATAAGTTTCCTTTTTTCCGTCTATTTCTTTTTCATTTTGTTTTTAATTTTCACAACTACTTCATCCCAATTCCATTTTATTGTTCCGTTTAATTGTGCCAATCAGTGTTTGCATTTTGCAATTTTTGATTGTAGTGGTTAAATAAATAAATAAATTCTTAATGGAACATAAATTACCTACTAAAAGTTGTACATTATAATGAAAATTTTAAAAACATTATTATATGTTCACTTTCTATGCATTTTGAGTTGCAAAATTATCAATCAGTTCATTATAATCAATCTCAATAGTAATGTTGTTTTCAATGCATAATATTGACAAGTTGCATAATTTTTCTTGGCCTAAAGAATTTCTAATGTAATTTTTAATTCTTTTAAGTACATTGAAAGAATGCTCTGCTGATTCATTAGAAACAGGTATGGTTAAATATATTTTTAAAATTATGTCTACATTAAGAAATGTGAGGTTTGTTTATTTTTTAATTCGGCCTCTCTAATTTTCTGCTTCTTTGTTTTTTGAAACCCAGATTCATGTATTCTTTTCATTGACCTAAAATATTATCTTTATATTCATATATTACATAATTTATCTATCTAATCATTTTTCATAATTAAGTAAAATAATACTGAATGTACAATGTAAGATAGAATTCCAGTATTCTAGCCAATTACAGAACATAAAATGAAAGAAGTAAAACTAATGAATTAAAAAAAAAGAAAAATCCTATAAAAAAAGGGGGGATTTTACGTCTAACCCATAAACATATCTTAAGAGAGAGAAAGTTTCTTCTTTTTCTTCTTTCTTTCCTTTAAAATAATTTGGGATGGATCAAAAATGAAATGATAGTAGTGATGAAGAGTGATTCAGCAAGTGAGAGAGGGTGAGTGGGTATGTTCGGCTGTCCCTTTATATTTTTGTTTTTGGTCCAACCAATCACATCAGTAGATAGAGAGGTTTGAACTCATTTCTGACCTTATTTGGTCTAGTTGCACCTCCTCTCTTCCACTGGGATTGACAGGTGGACCTTATTGGCAGAATATTTTACAATATTGTTTTCTTCAGATCTCCAGACCTGGATCTTGCAGCTATCTATAATTTGATCATTGTTTCTTCTCTCAAGGCATTGTTTATGGCTTGTTTGACAGTTATAAAATTCTTCTGTCTGCCCTCCAACCTAAAGAGTCATTTAAAGTTAAACTTTCCCCAATTGAATTTGTTAGTTTTTACAGTTTAAACTACTATGTCACACCTGCAATATAAGGTCTTCAGCATGGGATATAAATTTAATTTCGGATTTTTTACTACATAAATAAGTTTATAGAATATTGATTTGGGTACTTTGGGGCCCCCTGGTTGACGGGAGCCCTAGGCAATTGCCGTTTTTGCCCCTAGGATAATGTGAGAGCTCTCTGAGCTCTGAGCCTCTGGTAATAAATGACCTTGGATGTGATATGTCAATACTAATGATGTGCCGGATCTTTAAAAATGTATATCCGCAGGTACAGATACGGATCTCAACTTTCGTACTCAATTGGTGCCAGTGCATGTGACCTTGGACCGATAGTTGACACTTTGCATTAGTAACACGACGTGTTTTGACTTGCACTGCACGTGTTTTTGTTTATAGTTTAGTGTGACAGGGGATAGCATAGATTACATTTGTGTTTTTGGAGAGTGTTGAGTTAAATTAAAATAAAAACAATTGTAGTAGCAGGTGAATGTTATGTTTGTTGGGAGAAGCGGGGTGATTTATGGCTTGATGATGGGTTGACAGTGGTTTCCAGTGTCAGTAATTGGATGCATCTGAGGGGGAAATAGGGACTGAGTTGCAATTGTTGGGGATGTGAAACTGTTGTAAAGAATAGAGTACGTTTGATCCCTAAATAAAGAACACTACACAATGTCGACAAAAAAGTTTAGTAGTGTAATATGGAAATATTTTACGATAGTAAATGACAAATGTGCTAAAAATTTGTGAAGGAATGTATTCCCGTAAGTGTAAAGGTACAACATCGTTAAAAAATCACCTTCAGAGGAAACATCACAAGAATATAATTTATTCTTAAAAGAAGACTCCCCTAAGAAGAGTGCCGACGAAAACGTTCAGCAGGGAATATCTTTACAAACGGTAAAAAGAGAATTTAGACAAACATTTTTTAACGAATACATAGAAAAAGTCAAAATGTGGGATAATACAAACCCCAAATCAATAAAAATTGACTATTTAATTGCAGAAATGATAGCTTTATCTGATTTACCTTTCAACACATAGAAGGATTGGGGTTCCAATGATTGATGGATCATGTTGTTCCAAATTATGTTCTAAAAGGAAGGAAATATTTTACGGAACTTGTTTGCAGTGAACTTTACAATAAAGTGTCATCAAAAATAAAGAATATGTTGAAGGATTTTGAGAAAGTTTCTTGTACATCAGATATCTGGTCAGATTCTTTATCAGAAGTTTCATTATTGTCCTTAACATGTCATGGCATTACAAAAGATTTTATAAGAAAAAATATCGTTTTGAAAGCGGAGATTCTTGACGAATGCCACACGGGAGATTACATTTCGGCAATATTTCAACGTATGCTTGAAGAGTGGGGAATCCCGAAACAGAATGTGCACTGCATGGTAAGAGATGGGGGATCTAACATGAAGCGTGCCTGCACTTTATCTGACGAATAATATCGACTGTACAGCACATCAGCTGCATCTGGTGGTCAAAGAAGCTATTAAAAATGTTGATGCAATATCCATGTTACTTACAAAATGCAGAAAAATTGCAGGATATTTCAACCATTCTACAATGGCAAAGTAAGAATTAGAAAAAAATATTTAAAACTACACAATAGCCCTTTTGCAGTCAAAAGATTTTTATTCAGAAACGCATAAAAATCTTTTGACTGCAAAAGGGCTATTGTGTAGTTTTATTTGTTTTATGGTGCAGTCTGAATGATAGTTTAATAGAAAAAATATATGTTTGACTCAATCAAAGAGTTTTAAAAATTTTGCAAGACTTGCTGACACTCTGGAATTCCAGCTATTATATGTTGGAAAGACTTGATTGCATTAAGGATTCAAGAATTAGTGAGTACTGAAGCCTCTGGAGGATACCATAAAAAAATTGAGTGCACAAAACATATGTATATCCGACATTATTCCTTTAGTATGAGCATTAAATAAATTGTGTGATGAGTTTCAAAGTTCTGCTAATAGTGGGGAAACTCTCAACATCAGCATACCCGATGTTCTTGATTTTTTGTCTTCTTTGAAGAATGAATTAGATTATCGTTTTTCTGAAATCAACAAAAATATGTTGTTCCAAATAGCAACATTTTTAGACCCACGTTACAAAGATAAATTCTTCAGTGACTATCTTATCAAAGATATAAAACAGAAATTACTTACAGCTTTAGAAACAGAAGTAAATATCACAACAACTACAATTAGCACAGAAAAATCAAATGCTGTAAGAAAAGAACATTGCAACAATTTAGAAGACTCTATGGCCAATATGTTAGATAGTGACGATGAAGATGAGTAATCTGAAAACCAAATATCATACACTAATGCTAATTTTTTCACAGAATATGTCAAAGAAAAAAGATCATCAAGAGACCAAGATCCATTAAAGTATTGGGAGATTAATAGTAAAAAATTTGGAGGTCTTAGTCACATGGCTTGCACATATTTATCGTCACCTGCAACAAGCATTCCAAGTGAGCAGTTTTTCAGTGCAGCAGGAATTATTTATGATCCTCATCGTAATAGATTTTTGGGGGATAAAGCTGCCAAGTTACTCTTTTTGAAGTACAATTTACCATTAATTAATTTTGATTATGACATTTAATTTTTTTGAAGTTTCTAAAAATGTGATTATTTTATCTGATAATTTGATAATTAAAATTATTTGATAATTATTATAATATTATAATATAACCATGGTGATTATTTCAATTAGCATTAGAGGTTTGATCTCACTACAAAGATAGTTAAATTAATATCTTATACTGGTAACTTACTATAATTAATGTTTAAATATTTAATTTTTGCAATATGAATGTGCCAAATATGTGATTTTAAGAAATAAAAAGTAATTTGAACTGAAGTTATTATAATTTTATTGCTACCTATCTTTAAAATTTCATATATGTAATGAAATTCATTAAGATAAAAGATCCGTTAAAGATCCGCTAAAAAGTAACAGATACGGATACAGATCTTTTTTTTCACTCGGATATCCGCAGATATGGATATGGATATCTGGCACATCACTAGTCAATACATGCAACAGATTAATAAAACATGTTTTCTATTCATATGCAAATTTGAAATATAACAGCATTTTGTCATTTTATTGGAAAAGCTAAATATAACTAATGTAATACTTTTAAGTAATTCAATTATTTTATCTATTAATTTTACTATAATAAATATCATAATAAAATTGTGTTTTAATAAAACAGAATTTAAAAAATATATATATAACCTTATGGCCATTATCTATTCTCCCTAGCTTAGGTTAGTTTGCTTGAGACTTTTTTCTCATGTCATCTGTTTTGGAGTATGACACTAAATGAATTTTAATGAAGTATGCCTTCCAATTGCAGTTTAGAAAACTTTTTTGAAAATAATTTATCAGAATAAAAGCTTTTGAAAATTACATAAATTTAAGGCAATATTTGGTAAAAATTTATAATTTTTAAATATTAAATAAAGCCACAATGATTGGTATGTTTATTGCTGCATTAGGTTAAATTAAAAATTCACTTGGAAGTCAGTGGCTCAAAAATTCAAAATCAGATTGCAAGAAATAGGCTAGATAGGTAAATATTATAAATTATTGTATTTTAATGAGTTATCATATACATCACTGTAAATGCATTTAGAATGTTTTAACATCAATATATAAATAGTAGTGACTTTTTGGTACCTAAGAATGATTGGGAATTTTTATATTGGAATTAATGGGAAATGATTTTATATTATGAATTCTTTTATCTTACAAACATTACTCAAGATCCCAGTTACCTTTATAAATCATGAGATACTTATATTAATCATCATATTGTTTTATTTTTAAATTTATATTATGTTATTATACTTTCCTGCCTATGAGCTGTTTTACCTTGTGTATTATCATTAGTATATGAAATTATTTCTCTAAGCTAATAAAAAAAAAATTCAAATTAATAAACTTTTATAAAAATGAGAAATAATTAAAAACAGATTTTAATTATTTTTTAAAATTAAGAATATAAAATGATAAATTAAATTTATATATCATATTGTAAAATTAATTTTCAAATATATTATATTGATCATATTTATCATTTATCTCAAACACTATTGGTGTTACATTGATTCCATTTATACACACACAAAATAGAAATTTTTTATTAAAAATCTATTAATATTTAGCTAATTAAGTAATTTATCTGCAATTTTGCAGCATATAAGAATCTGAAATAATTCATTTAGCAAAGTTTTGCCAAACAGAGAATTATAAGTGTTATTTGACTAACTTTCACAGAATATTTATCAAAAATGATAGAATTTAAATTTATGTAAAAAACTTTTTACCTTGAAAATGAGTTGGTGGTTCTTCATATTCACCATCTTTTCCTTTCTTCTGATGAGCCCGAATTCGATCCATCTTGGCTTTGATTTTTTCCATAATTTCTTTCTCGCCTATTCTTTGTTCTTGAACTTCTTTCATTTGAATTTCATGTATAAGTTCAGCTCCTCTAAACAAATACAAAAATGAATTGAATCATTAACCAAAATCTATAGTGTATCATCATTAAAAATAATGGTTAATTCAAATTAATCCACAGGGCTAAATCTAAGATAGTAAGAGATTACTGACAATCTTCATAAGAAATCAAAACTACATTATATTTAATTATAATTTCGTAAGTATTATCCAAAATTCCATATTATTAACTGGAAGATGACCCTTTCTATCAAAGGGGTATATATACTCTTATAATATTTGTATAAGTTTTAATACAGGTTGTCTTCTACTTGCAATGTTTTGATAATGTATCATAAGATGAAAATATTGTAAGTAAAAAATGACCTATAATGTTAATAATTTTAGTAGTAATAATAGACAATGTAATAATGAATTCTTTAATATGGTATAATTATCTGGATTTGATCTTGGGTCCTCAAGATTATAAAATAATCCAGAATTAAACCAGAGTTCCAAAATGTAAAATCATCTGGAATTGAATCTGAATCCCCAAGATGGTAAACAATTGCTTTATTACCTTTCTTAACAATTATTCAGCTCTTGTAACAGGAAATAATTTTATTACTAAAACATTTTTGATCTTTCTTTGAAGTCCTCATCACTAAATAAACTCTTTTCGTACAAATATTTTAGAACAAAACGCAACTAGTTCTAAATTCTTTAGAACATGTTTTTGTTTTTTAAAATTTCTAACAATTCCTAAATGCATTTTTTTAAAATATATATACAGTGATTAAGTTTAAATCATTTTAAAAGGAATAATAATATAATAATTGAACAAAAAATAACAATATAATAATATAATGAGAATACACGCAACTAACATCATACTATAAAGAGTTTTACATATTTTTTGTGCACCAGTGCCAGGACAACCTTTCTGTTCTCCTGGCACTGGTGCACAAGACAACCTCAAAGGTCGAAAAAGTTTTAGTAATAAAATTATTTCCTATTACAAGAGCTTAATATTGCTAAGAAAGTATTACTAAAAAGCTGCTTTACTACATTTTTGATAAAACAAAAAAGTATTTCTAGCCAATATGCTATAAAAATAGCCAAGTTTGGATTATTATAAGAACCATCATAAGATTGGAATATCATAAGTCAAATGATCATAAATCAAGAACTACCTATATCATACATAAAAATAATATACAAAAAAACTAGATCAGGAAATGAAGAATGATAAACTCACTCAATAGGACCAAAATAATGAAAACTTCCCTTTATTCTTTTTGGTTGTTCTTTTTAACTGAAGAGGATTTTGTCCAAAAATATTATTACAGACAAGTTTTCATTATTTGGTCCTATTTGGAAAAACATCAAAGACTGAGTTTATTTTATGTTATGAAAACCCAAAATAATTTTAAATAAGACATCTGCTAAATGCATATTATACATCAACTTATAAAAAGATTAATAAATTATTAATTTACGAATTTTGGACCACAATTTTATGCTTGTTTTCTAAAACATATTAATTTCTTCAAATCATTTAAAAATTCTTCTATATAGTTAAAAAGTTTTGAAATAAAGAGATTTAAAGTTAGCTTTGTTGTTTGTTTACACAAAAGGGTAATAAAACTTTGAACTTCATTTAGCGACACGCCCACTCTATCACCCCTACCCAGAAATGACATTTTACCCCTCATTATCTAGAACACACCGTCTACTGTCACAAAAACAATAACATTGTAGAAATTGATCAATAGCAAAATATTTATGATGATTTTGAAATATGATACTTTGTTTCCATAATAAAAATTGATCAGATACATAAATTCAATAAAAAATCAACAAATAAACATAATTGTATCAGAATTGTTTTATTTGATAGAAAATAGATATAGGAATGGAATAGAATCAATATTTTTGGAGCAATGAAAAATAAATGTTTTTAATGACGTGATTGATTACCTGGAGTCTCTACAAAACCAACTACACTAACGTTTTTTTTTCAATTATTCTGCGGCGGGTTAAAAATTGTTCATTAAGTGAAAATTCATAAATCAAACTTGTTTCCCATTAATTCCAATGTAAAATTTTTAATTGGTTCCTAGATACTAGCAAGTTACCATGATTTCACTTATTGATGTTAAAACATTTCAAAAGCATTAATATAAATATAATTATGTGCACTATAGTACAATAATTTACAATTAGATATTATTTATTTAGCCTATTATTTGCCATCTGACTTTGAATTTCAGAGCTGCTAAGTGCTCAATTGTCTTCAAATTCAAGTCTAATAAAGCAATGAATTTGCTAATCACTGTGGTTTTATTTATTTGTTAAAAATTTTCATCAGATACTGTCTTAAATTTATTAATTCTCAAAAGTCTTCATTCTGCTAAATTATTTATAAAAATAAATCCAATTTTCTGATGTTAGTATTGATGTTCTCAATTCTATTCATTAAAAATTCATTAATTATAGATTTTATTATGGTAATTATTTTAATAAAACTAATAGATATAAAATAATTTACTTATTTAAATCATTACATTGGTTAGATTTAGCATCTTCCAACAGAATAAAATAATACCTTCGTTTTTCAATTTTATATATAGATAAAAAAATATAATAGAGATTTATACATCTGGAATAATGTTTAATCATTGTTTGATAAAGTTAAATAATGTTATATAATTGCAAAACCTTTGAAAAATGCAGTAAATGCATTAAAAATATTCAATAAGAATTTCCAAGATAATGGGCCAGGAAGCAGAAACACTGCAACCTGGTTATCATCGATTTACCATATTTTCATGTAAATCATCTTTCTGTATAAAAGTCATCCTGATTATCTATGTAGCAGTTCCTCCTGCCCTTGTCAAATGTCAATCATCATGTACTGTCTTTATCACTTTTATTAAATATGGTTTTTGCTGTTAATTGTATTGGTATTGTGGACAACTTAACTAATCCATTAATACAAATTTTAGTGTGTGGAAGAAGGATTATTCTCCCAAGTGTCAATAATAAACATCTTAGTTAATACTACTTTTATTCTGTTTTTATTGAATTCCTGGCCACAACCAGATGGCTAGGGCAACTATCTACAGACTGACCCAAGAGCAAGACCCAGAGCAAGGGGAGGAATCTTCAAATTTGTGACATATTGCTAGAAGAGGTCAAGCCTGATGTGACAAAAAAAATAATAAAGGGGGAGGGGGGTCAAAAAATATTTGAAATAGTATGATTTAACTTATGAATAATCCTTAATTTTTGCATTAATTTTTTATTAAACATTTTATTTGTAGATTTTTATGATTGTTTTTATATGAAATGTTTATCCACCCAATCATGACTGAAACATGACAAGTACATCTACTGTAGATTGTTTCCAAAACATATATTTGACCTCTGGCTTTTGAATATGTTGTAATGTAAATATTACAATGTTAGCTTTTCCACTTTGCATAATAATGCTATATTGCATTATTTGTTCATTCTGTCAAATGAAGATTATTATTTTTTTATACAATTATTCATTATTATGAAATAATGAAGATTATATTTCCAGTTAATATGAAAAAATTAAGTATATTTTATTCCATTTATAATTATTCAAAAGAAACAATTATTCTGAAACAAACTGAATAAAATAAATTATTATAAAAATATAATTTCATATAAAAAAACCAAAATAATATATTTCTTTACTAAAATGTTGCCAGAAATGAAATGGTCCTATATAAAATAAATATACAGAAATTTCGAAGTTTAAATATGTAGACATTTTACAAAAAATATCATCAGAACAACAATATAGTTCTAAATAATCAAGAAAAATATTTCATCTGCATTTTTTTATAACAAATTTTCCTTGCAATTTGACTCAACTCCATTTCTCATCATAATCAACAACCTCCTGCCTAGCTAACTTCTTGTCATTGTTTGAAAGATTGTGATAAAATCAAAAATAACAACATAACCAGAACTACTATTACAATTTTTAATGAAATAATAAGAATTTATACGAATAAACAAAAAAAAAATGTAACTAGCGGGAATAGAAGTCGGGCCGAACGCATGGGAGCTTGCCGCTTAACCGTGCTGCCACGACAACTCGTTGTAACGAACTGGTATACTTTCGTCGCGTCTTTCTTCGAGGTCATTTTTCATCATAATGACTAGCCATTGGCCTCTAGCCTTTTATTGTGTTGTCTTTCTTCGAGGTCATTTTTCATCATAATGACTAGCCATTGGCCTCTAGCCTTTTACTGTGTTGTAGTACTAGTCAAGAACTCTTACAGAAATAAATTTCGTTTCATTCCGTTTTCCGGCCCTCGCGTCCTCTCCTTGTTAGACATTCAGCGACCTCTCGCGAACGGGGTTATGAAACACAAAGAAAATCCGAGCATGCGCCAAATTTGAATATCCGCGGCAGGTAGAACTCTTACAGAAATAAATTTCGTTTCATTCTGTTTTCCGGCCCTCGCGTCCTCTCCTTGTGAGTCGATCCCTTTCCATTTGTTCTGCATACTCAATAGATTTTCAAAAATTGGTATATCCTCTAATATACTTTTATCATTATATAATGCATAAGATGGACCTTTCTTTATAATATCCTTTACGAAATTCGGGATCTATATGTCGCCTATTACAGTTAAAACTTGGCTTAGCTCAAAAATTCTTTTTCTGTGTTGGCCTAATTGCTTTTTAAAGATCCATTTCAATTTTCTTATGTAATTCATTCTCAAAGCAAAAATAATAAAACCCATCGTAATAAAAACAAGACCAGAAGTTACAGAAACATTAGAAATTCTGAAAAGAAAAGGAAGAGAGGAACTGTTAAATGACCGACTAGCCTGGGAACCCCCCAACCTTGGAAACATGCCATAAGTAGTAGAGAACAGACACAATAAAAATAAAGACGGACATACTCATTTTAGAATGTGATCCCATGTAATTGTGTATACGGATGATAATAACATAGTATTATTACATTATCTTAACAATTTTAATTTTTTGTGTGTAATAATCTTATTAATTATGTAAAAACTTTTTCTTGTTTGTAACTATATGCAAAAATGTAACCATTCGTTTTCTTAATATATGTGACGTCATTGTTATTTATGTAAAATATCGTCAAGGAAACGGTATATTCTTTTTTAGAATGTTTTGATTTGAATGCACCTGAAGATGGCTGTCTAGCTGAAAATGTTAGTGCAGATTAGTTCAATAAATGTTTTAAATTACACTGCAATTCAGTGCTGTTCTATATTATTGAGAGTTATAATCAGTATAAGCAGTTTTGTATAGTTAAGTGTATATAATTTATTGTTTTAGATATTGTCTGATCTGTAGAAATTATTTCTAAATCATTCAGTCTGTCTTGGGTTGTTGTTGATAAATAATTTTTTAAAATTTTCAGTTTAGAAAACTGCACTCAGCTGCAGTTACAGTTACAGGTCGTGTTAACAAAATTCTTAGTACTAAAACAACGTAATTTTGCCATTTTGTATGAATTTTGTCACATTAATATTTTTTTTATTTTTAGTTATACATTTCATATTTTTATAATTCATTTTGGCACCTATACAATCTGGTGTCTGAGGCAGTTTCCTCCCTGCCTCATCTATGGAACCGGCCCTGATGATGATGATGATGATGATGATGATGTAATCAGTAAATTCTGTGATTGATCAATGCAATTCCATGGGTTCAAGTCACACAATGGTCTGATATATAGAAAATACCATTTTTTTGTCGTTTAGTTTTGTTTTTTATGTTTATCAAGAATATATATAGCATCCTAGCAAACATTAATAATGAAAAATCCATAAATTTTGAATATTTATAATATATAACCACTCTGACTTATTACAGTGAATTTGAACAAAAAACCTTGTCCATAAGTCAAAGATCATCTGTATGAATCTGTCAATGATCAATACAATATTTGTGTCATATTGGAAAAAACATTTGCTGGTCTGCCCAGTCAAATAGTTTTAATAGTACTGTTTTATACAAAAAAGTGAATTAGTTTCATTGTCTAAATTGCAGCCATTTAGAGCAGAGAGCATTATTAATTATACTTTAGCCTATGATCAATTACAGTTAATCATGATCTATAAAAAAATATAGGCATCCATAAAGAAGATTAATATTATATTATATTTGTTTTAATCAGAAGTCAGTTCTGTGTAATGTTATAATCAATTTATTTTTCAATAATTGTTTAAAAAGATTGGTTGATTGTATAAAAATTTAGTATGAAATTATTTTGAAACTTTAATGTTGTTTTACTAAAATTTTTCTAATTAAAACTGCTTAATATTTGTTTAGTGCTCAGCAAGATACAGTTTTTGAATTTGTTTCCATATGTCAAAATTTTGCAATTTGGTTAATGAAACATGCAGCTATGATTTCTGGCAAAGATGAGTAAGTATTCTATAATTTATGTCTTTTTATATAAAAGAACTGATATAGATAGAATATATATTTTATATAAATTATATGTTCTTAAAATTTCTAATGATAAAAAATAAAATCTGTAGAGATTTTATGGCCAAATCTTAAAAATCAGCCAATTCATGAAATGCCTTGTAATTTGTGAATTGGCTGATTTGCAAAATTCAAAAAGTTTGTGTTTTTTAATGATTTCAGTTTGGCCAGCCAATTCATGCATTGGCTAGAAGATTTTAGCCAAATTCAGAAGACTGTTATTGTAAATTTTATTCTATAAATAATAGTAATTTAATTAATACTAATGCATCACAAAAACAAAAAATTTGCATTAAAAAAGTTTATTTTTGTAGATATGAATATTTAGCCAACTTCTTTAGATATAACTTTAGTATCAGAACCTCTTCTAAATATTATTATAGATCGAAATAGAAGGATTGCATATGAATGTTTTTCAAAAGAATTAGGTTCTTTTGGAATCTATTCAGTTTCTGAGATAATAGAGCAGATGTATCAAACTTACAGGCCACATAGAGCCTTCAACATGCTTCAGTGTGACTCACACCATTGCCATAAACATTTTTAACTATCATATATTTTTTATATTTTAACTACTATATATAATTTATAAACACTATAATATAATAAAATCTGGTTAATTGAAATAATAAAATAAATAAACTTAATTTTTTTCTAATTTCTTAGCTTCACTTAAATAACATATCTAAATTTTTTCTAATTTTATTTTCCTGTAGAACACTTATTTTTATTTTTAATATGCAAATCTATAACTAATAATAAATTATCTTTTGTGATATGTGACTTAAAAATATATAAATCTGATGTGATATAATCATGATGAAATCATAATCATTATGATATTTCAAATAGAAATAATAATAATATATCATGGGATATACATTATGAATATGGCATTACATCCTATCTATATAGGATGTAATGCCATATTCATAGTTGAAAGTTTGAATCAGAAACATTTGAAAGTTTTTATCCAATACTAACTATTATGCTATAATATAAATAGACATTTAGTAGGATTCAGAGGAGGGCACCAAGACGTGTGTCCCCTATCATTTGGAGAAAAACAAAAAACATATAGTAATTATTTAAATTATTAACAATACAATTATTTGTTACTGTTCTCCTCTATCATTTTTTTCTTAATCTATTTATGCCAAAAACAATCAGACAAATCTGGATTTTTATAAATGCAATATGAAATATTAAATTCATATTTTATAAGTTGTATGTTTAATCTACTGATGTAAAATCCCACACACTAAAACAGTAAAGGCTGGTTCATAGTTTGTTGGAATGAAAAAGCAAAAGGAAAGAAACATGTTCTGTTCCTTTTCTTTTGAATGTCTAGTGGGTCGTAGTTGAACAGAATGAAGAAAAAACGTGCATGCTTTTTGTTGACTTTTATTTGAAATAATTGATGTTAACTGTCTACTTATTAGATATGTATTAATAGATGTAATTGGATTACTGAAAAATAAGCCTATATTGGTTAAAAAGGAGAGATTTTTGGTTTTATTTTTTGAGTGAAATCATATCATACTAAGAATAATAAAATTATTTGCAATTGTTTGTGCAATTTTTATTAAATTTGTTTATTATTTTAAATGCCATATGTTTGTGTTGTTGAAGAGTAAATGTAATTTTCTAAATGTGTTAGGTAAAAACCGTGTTGTAGAAATATAGTGTTAAATGAGATTTCCACAGTTTTCAAATCGTATTAGAGGAAAACCATGTTGTAGGAAGTAGTGTTATAGAAGGGATACCTGTATTTTATGAATTAAAAAACATTTAAAGTAAACTATACATTGTATATTAGCTATAATTTGCTATTATAATAAGACATAACAGAAGTTAAAAACTACATCCATTAATTTTTTAAATATAAAAAAGTAATTTTTCTTAAATGCATATAATTTTAACTAAAAATGCATGTACGCTAATTATCTTAAGATTTTTTTTATTTTAATTTTGCAAATATTTGCTTATAAAATGGCCCATACACACATTGTTTTTATCAGCAGTTTAATTGCCCATATGAGTAAACATGACAGTATATGGGGTAATTACAATAGGTAAAGCTGAAATCAGTAAAAATTTGTCAAATTTTCTTGTTTTAATCCAATAGATGTTAAAACTGCATATGTGTAACAAGTTATTAATTTGTTCAGTCTTGTTTTGTGATTAATGCATAGTTGTAGATTAATTATATTTTTATTGTATTGCTTGTTTGTTATTTTAAAAATTATAATTATAGATTTCAGTACATCTTATATGGGTAAAATTTTCTTCAAAATTGAGAATGCAACAGTAATTAGCATGTTAAACATGAACAGATAATCACGTGATAAAACTGTTGTTAAAACTGAAACTGTATGGTCAGTTTAAATTTTGCAAAATTTAAATTTATATAAAAATATTTAATTGCTTAAATAAATAAATAATTTATAATCAATTTAGTAACAAATACTGTATTTTCTTGATTCTAATGAAATATTGATAAACTGATTTCCCAGATAATTTTTCCTTATTTTTAATAGAAGCATTGGAAAGAAAAATTATTCAAATTTTATTTTAAATTAGAATCAAAATACCAAAAAGCCCAGTTATATGACAAAATTTATTAAATTTATCAGTAATATAAAAAATAAGAGACACTCTATACTACAACTTCCAAAATAAAAGATGATGATATAATTTTCCTAGAAGATAATATCCATTTCATAATAATATTTGTTTATCTAACACAAGTCTTTCTTGGTGTTGGGATTTTTTTTTCCGTCAGTGTAGATTATGCATCGATTTATATAATGCAAAGTGTTATTTTTTTGTTTTTGTACAAATATTATGCATTGTTATCTATTAAAAAAAGATATATCTTGATTAATTGCAATGTTGGAGATTACCATAAGAAATAGAAATATGACAATTTCTGATGTTTCCAATGAAGTGTATATGATCTCTGATGATTCTAATCAATTAGTAAATAATGTTAAAATTTCAAGTTACACTGCTTATGATCTAATGCAGGAGAAACCGCAAAGCATTTTAAGCAGGAAAACAATTTATTATTAGCAAATCAATACAGATACTAACAATATCATGTGGCAATATTTTTGACCTCCAATGGCCCTCTTCAACCATGTATAACAAGATAGAAGTGGCTGTAGAGGGCCATAGGATGCTGAAAATGTTACTGCATGATATTATTAGTAATCTGTATTGATTTGCTAATAATAAATTGTTTTTCCTGCTTAAAGTGCTTTTTCATGCAATTAGCAAATATTGATTATTATTATGACTTATCTATATATGCATATTAAATTAATTAGTTTTTAGATATTTATTAAAATTTGAATATAAAAGATTATTAGTTAAATAAAAATATTAATATATTTTTTATGCAAAATTTTATGAAAAAGTTAAAAATTTTCTTAATATTTTTGTTAAACTCATTATAGGAAAGATACATGGCTAGTTTGATGCCCTTGCAAAAGAATATTTCACCTTATAAAGTATGTAAATTATATTATTTATTGAAATAAAATTTGAATTATTTTAAAATTAATTGTAAATTTTAGGGTACACCTACTTTGGGACCTTTCAATCCTGATGACTTTTTAAAATTAGCGGAACATTCTGGTCCACAATTAACAACAGGAATTAAAGGAGATTGGGCAGGTCTTTATAGGTAAAAGAATAATAATGAATATAATAAAATATAAATCATCAAATTTTAAACTAAGAAAATTTTTTAGGCGTTTCTTTAGATGTGTGAATTTTGGTGGATGGTATGATACCAGATATAAAGAAGTATCACAAAAACTTCAAGCATTACATATGGAGGCAATGTCTGATGCAGTAAGTTTATTTTGCTTTCCACAGTGAAATAAACTTTATTATAAATTACAATATTTTATCATTTAAGAAAATTTAATAAATATTCAAAAGTTATTAATACTGCATATTAATATTAAAGAGAAATAAATAAACAATTATTAAATATAATGTATTAGCTTATTTAAGCAAACAAAGAAAATATGTTTTCATGGAAAAAATACTTTTTTTTGTCAATAAGTGACACCACTTTCCATTCTGGAAGAATACTAACTTGTAAGTGGCAAGATGAAACAAGCCCTTCCACAGGCTGCCCATCCCTGCAGAGGGGTCAAATGTGTGGATGATGGGTATTGACAGGCCAGGCCCAAATTCCATGATAAACATTTTCAAGGATTGGGACCCAGTACTTGAACCTGAGTCCTCCAGAGTGGAAAGCCAAAACATTTCCATGCAGGCAATCTGGCCAATTAAACAATTTTGTCCGTGGGGCATGAACCCATGAGATTAAGTGTCTCATGCTCTATCGACCGAGCTAGCCAGGCCATGGAAAAAATACCTAAAGTTGTAAAAGTTGGTGACTAGAGATACCAAAAAATGTAAAATTTGAGGACCTAGAGGTTGGAAAAACCAGAGTGGAAAGCCAAAACATTTCCATGCAGGCAATCTGGCCAATTAAACAATTTTGTCCAACGTGGGGCATGAACCCATGAGATTAAGTGTCTCATACTCTATCGACCGAGCTAGCCAGGCCATGGAAAAAATACCTAAAGATGTAAAAGTTGGTGACTAGAGATACCTAAAAATGTAAAATTTGAGGACCTAGAGGTTGGAAAAATATGCTGCATCCCCATTTTTTTCAGAAATACAGTATATCAGAGAAACAACAATATACATCAGTTCTATTGTCAATGTACTATCTTCTTACATCTGCCTCTGATGTATAGTATTTTTGAAAATATGGGGTTGCAGAATATGATTTTCTTACCTTCTAGTCTTCCAACTTTTATATTTTTAAATACTTTTTCAATGAAAATATATTCTTTTTTTGCTTGATAGCATTTTTCAATAAACTATTCTGGGCTTACAATCAGGTTTGGTACTTTAATTTGTCAACTGGCTAAATATACAATTTTATAATGCAATGTTCTTATCAAAGGCATGTCAGTAAGGATGCTCAGAGCTCAAGAAGTATTGCAAGAACAGAGAATAACTGATATCCAAACTCATGTAATTTGAAATATACAATATATATATATTTAACAAAGAATGCATAAAATTAACTAAAAATATTTAATAATAAGCCCATTAAAAGATAAAACAAATACAATTTACAAAAAATCAGATGAACAATTCATTATAATTATTAATGAATTTATCTAACACAAGTCTTTCTTGGTGTTGGGATTTTTTTTTCCGTCAGTGTATAAACAATTGGGGAATGCAAGTAATTTGAATATCTAGCAGTAACTGTCTCAACTTTGCTTTCTTTAATATGTGGTTCCCTCGATAGGTATTGTCTGTTAAATAGTTCTCAGCATGATCTGAGTTTGACATTAGAGAATTAAAGATTTTTTTCTCACTAATAAATGATTAAAAGTGCAAAATGGTGGCTCCATTGTGTTAAAGATTTATTTTAAAAATTATCTTGGAAATTGCACACTAGACAGAACCTCCAGTTCTTTTTGAAATTCATCTGTGTTATGTCTAATTATAATATGTGTAATTTTTAGAAGAATATACTGTATTACATTTTTATATGAATATTGATTTTACATTTTGTAATTTAAATTGCATATCAAAATGATTCATTTCTTCATTAATAATAATAATCCAATTATTACTAGTACAATTTCAGGAATCTCAAACCTCAAACATCAGGAATCTCCAATACATAACAAATATGACATTGTTATGATATAGGATATATACAAATATAGACATTGGTCACTTATCACTATTCATATTGCAATTTGATTGGCCAAAGTTTGAACTGAAAAGATTTACATTTATATTTCAAACATTGTCTGATTTCAAGAATTGGTATAACATATATACAAAACAATTGTTTAAAATGATTTCATAGTCACAATGAAGGTAACACTGTCCTAGCTCTGCAAGGATAGTTTTAATCATGTGTCAAACTACAGATGCTCCTCTATTTGCAATAGGGCTACATTTTGATAACTGCATTGTAAGTTGAAAATGACCAACAATGGTAGTAATTTGCATCTACAAATAAGAATTACCTCCCTCAAATATCCACATCTGTTTCTAATTTGAAGCATAGTTACTGGTTTAACCCACAAGGTAGTAGTATTAATAAATATTAATTTTCATTTAAAAAATATATCTTTTTGTTTTAATATTATCTTTAATTGATCTTCAGCCTTTCTATCTAAAAGGAGTCCTTGAAATAATTTTCAGATTTCAGAGAATTCAGATTGTATTCTTATTAAATTTTATACTGATCATAGTTTTACTATGAACTATAGAACCTTTACTGATTTTGCTAACATGTAATATATCTACTTAAATACACAATAATTAGGGGAATTATCTTTTCAAATCGAACTAAATATTGTAGCCAAACCAATTGTATTTGGTTTGATTTGAAAGGGTAATTCCCTTAATTAGTGCGTATTTGAGTAGAGGAGATTTTCCACTAGTGGAATAAGTCAGAATTAAATTTTTCAAATGATCAATTTTTAAATCAAGGTTATGGTGCCACCATCTGTTGAGTTAATAATTAATTAAATTTATAATTATGCACCAAGTGGTGCCATTTAGTAATTAATAATTATACTATAATTTTTAAATTAATTTTTCCGAAATAAAATTTAATTCTGACTTATTCCACTAGGGGAGGTTTGGCTGTAGTATTTGGTTTGATGTAATAAATCATTTTTCATTGATTAAAATATAATTCTTTTAGAAATAAATTAACACCAGCAGTAGTTAGTAGATTAATTAGTTTTTAATTAATTAAAGAAAGTACTTTTTTTTTCCGTCAGTGTATGTAATTCCATCTTTGATATAAAATAAATTTTATAGTTTTTTTTTGTTAGTTTCTCATGAGCTATGCTTGTACTTATATAACAACAAACTCCATTATATATTATTATTATATTACAAAATATATATTGTTGATAGATTGATCAAGTTTCCTTTTCATCTAGTCATATATTTTTATTTTGATATTTTCTCTGATGGCAGGAGAATAATATCTCTTTAGGAGATCTTCTCTAGAACTTTTCAGTCCCAAGAGTGCTTGATTTTAGAATTACTACTATTATGTAGTAATTTGTAAGTTAGCATTAAAATAAATATAAAAATAATTTTTTAAAAATTAATGATTTACACTTTTATTTTTAGATTTAAAGATATACCTGAAGTATTATTTAGATTAAAGAAATTAGAAATTTTATTTATTTCTGACAATCAGATTCAGAAATTGGATGTTAATGGTTTATCCCAGCTTCCAGTTTTAACAATATTGGATCTTCGAAATAATGATATATCTTATGTACCACCTGAATTAGGAAATTTGAAACAGCTAAGGTATCTTTTGCTAATATAGTACTAAATATAGAAATTTTAAGTATAAATATTTTTTTATTGTTATGACTGTAATGTATTTTTACAAATAAAATAATAATACTTTGTTGCTATGTTAATTTTAAAAAAGAAAATAAATAAATTTATAGCATTTTTAATTAGTTTAATCATAAATTTTATCTAATAAAAATAATAATTGTCTTATTCTTGTGTTTTCTTTCAAATCAATTGATGATATGAAAGCACATATTTTATCAGAAAATTTTTACAGATGATAATTTATTCATAACATAATGTGATGTATGAAATTACAATAATATACAGTACAGAACTTTTATAAGAGCTTATATTTGTAGTCCAACTATTTGACTCTATGAAATCTTTTATATATAATACTATTTCAGCATATAATATATATCTAAAAATAAGATTTTTCTGGCTATCAGTTGCAATTACTTCTGGGATCATAAATAACTTAGAGAATGGTTGTAAATAAATTTGATTGCATTTATTTTCAATAAAATTATTTTATTTTTTAAAACTGTTTATAGATTATTGTGTTAATTTATATATTGGGGGAATTATTACAGATTGTTTAATTACTAGTACATGTGTTGTACACAATAAACAATAAAAATTTTCATTATATTGGTAATTTAATTTGATTTTAATCATAAGATGATTTTATATGATAAAATAAGAAATAATAAATAAACTCTATTAAAAGGACCAAAGTAATGAAAACTTATTTTTAATAGTATTTTCAGATAAAGTCACTCTTCAGTTACAAAAAGGAAGAAAAAATAGAACGTTTTGTATTTAAATCTCATTATATGCTATTGCATAATGATTACAAAATAAATTTAAAAATTAAGCAAACATAAATATTGTAAACAAATAAACATTAATAAATATATAACATAAATAATATTATGTTGATAAAGTAAAAGAATAACAAATTTATAAGTGTCCTTGTTGTATTAAAACTCACCACTGTTCTATTAACATTTCTGTATCATTGATTATTTCACTTGTTTTGGGATTTTTTTAATATTGAGTTTTTCCAAAATGTCTACAGAAATATGGTGTAGAACGGCATCAACAATTTGTTCTTGTCCCAGAAGATTTGACAGTTATACAGTTTTTGGCTTAATGCAGTGTTCTGGTAGTTATTTTGATCCTATTAAGAGAATTTTTGTTGTTGTTTATTTCCAGGCCTAGTATATGTTTTAGGAAATTTGAGACAGCTAAGGTATCTTTTGCCAATACAATACTAAATATTACAGAAATTTTGTAAATATTTTTTATTGTCAGTAAATTATTATTATTATTAGTGTTATTATTATTATTTGTAAATATTTTTTTGTACATAATAATAATTTACAAAAATCAAGCCAACTATCAGGAAATAAGTCTTTTTTTATAACTAAAACATTTTCAACCTTAACTGTATTTGCATCAATTGAAGAGAGTGATCCCAAAACATATTCAGTCCATTTTTGTTAATTTTCAGAAGCAAAATATGAATTGAGAAAATATTTCATATGTGTATGATTATCTACTACCAGATATTGATTCCTAATTCATATACATGCACTTCTCAATAGAATCTTGAAATCAGTCATCATAACTTTATAAATACACGATAACTAAATATAATGGTGTTAATGGATAACTCGCTAAGTCCAAGGACTGAACATGTTTTCAATTACACTCATTCTTCATTAGAGGAAAAACTAAATTTATTTTGATTTAAGTATTAAAAATAGGTAGTGAAAAGTGAATGTTTGAATTTCCCCATAAGTACAATGCACTCATGGGGAAGTTCAAACATTATTTTAATTACTTCATGGAAAAGTTCTGGGGCCTTCCCCATGAGTATATTATACTCATGGGAAAGGCCCCAGAATATGTATTTAATCATTCCAAATTAGGAACAGCTAAAATTCAGAAAAATAACTTTCATTTTAACAATAGATAAAACATTCCCCAGAAACTTAAACTTTTAATGTTACCATTTCATTTTCAAGTGCTTCTAACATGAAAATTAATAACTAATATAACAATTTTACCTTTAATAAACATGACAAATTGTGAGGAAGTTAGCTCTGACCTGTCCTATTTTATTTTATTATGCTCTTTATTATTTAGCATTATTTTCTTATTATCTGACATATTATATTTTAGTTTACAAGTTAACTTACTTCCACCTTCTCCGTTGTCGTTAGTAATCACGTGATACGGAATCGGGAATTGTCTTCCGGAAGAGCTGTCTCAGGTAATGACGTCATCATCTAATTTTACCACTGGTCCAATATGAAAATGTGCGCTAATGCGCCAATAAAGAGCAATATTGTTGTACACACAGCTGCGGTGGCGTTAATACATAAGTACCGAATGATTTTGTTCATTTTTTAATGTTTCTTGAACATGAATAAATGTATTTCTTGAATCTGAATAAATGTATTTCGTGAACCTAAAGAAATGTGTTTCTTGAACATGAAGAAATGTTAATTATTGTGCATGAAAAATAAGACATCCCCTGAAAATAAGCCCTAGCATGTCTTTTGCATCAAAAATTAATATAAGACCAGGTCTTATTTTTGGGGAAATACGGTAACATTATGTACAACACTAAAATTGTAGCACTTCTATGTAATGTTAACAATGAATATATGACAAATAGTTGAATATTTTGGTTGAGCATTGAAAATAATTATGAAACTATTAATGCCATGATTCAAATCACCTTTAAATCAATGTATTTGATTTAAAGGTGATTTGTAACATACATTTTTCAGAATTCTATGTAGATGTTTAAGTTCTGGATATGTGATTTGTAACTAATGAGGGCTGGAGTGGCCAGAGATGTTCTTATTTGGTGTATAGAACTGTTTAAATCAATAAATATGATTATCCTATGTAACCACTTGTAAAAATTGCATTATTTCACTGGTTCTCAATTAGTGGTTTGCATATCACTAATCACTATCACAAGACATAACTGGTAATACATGTATACAAATAATTCAAGACTATATAAGACATATTTCTGTTGATGGTACTGAAATTTTTAAATTTTGATTTTATTGGTATACATTTATAAAAAGGTTGAGAACCACTGCTTTATTTTAATAAAGGGGTTCTTAACCTTTTGATGACTCCAGACCCCCCAAATGGATTGTGTGGAGACCCAGGGTCCGGTCCGCTGGAGAATGTCACTTCTCACCCAATCATAAGTTGTCGGAGTTGGCAAATTTATAGTCAACATCGGGTGAGGAGGTCCCTTCTCCGGCCGGGTCCGAAATACTCCGTTCTCCACTATCCCCAAAAACAAAAATAAACACATTTGATGTAAACCCTGTGAGGTTTACATCAAACTCCGACATCTGCAGGTGTTCGGAGGGGTTGTGCTGAATTATGGGACAGAGGTCGAAATGTCACCTTCCCTGGGAAAGGGGAGAGATATGTTTGTTTATTGATCGAAACTGTAAAGAAAAATTCAGCACAAAGGAGAGTCAGTTGGTTCCAGCCCGAAGTAGAGGACAGTCGCCTTCTTTTCTTTCTGAGCAAAAAGAAATTAGTCGGTCTCTGCCCATCGAGAGAGTCGATCTTCGATTATCGAAGGAAGCAACTGAACTTCTTATTGCAGTGAACTGGTTGCATCTTGCCTGTTACCATAACGAACTTTAAGTCCTCTAAGATCCTGGTCAGACCGTGCCATTCCAACTGCCGACTCAATATTCAACTGATAAACGAAGTACCGACCAATCTCAGCGTAATAATCGCCTAACGATCGTCTGTGCTGTTGACTCGCCCGGACTAACTCTTCAGGTAGAAAGAACTTTTGCATTCTTGGAAGGAGGAGAACAGAGAGAGACCCATCTGACCAAGCTCCAACTATCGAAGGAACTCCAGTATAACTTAAGGTATTGTCCTCCAGACTTAAATTGTCGGGCATAATATTTCTGTAAAAATATCTCTCTCCAATAAAAGAAGATGTTTGTATTTACAAACGTTGTCTCAGTGTCCGTTCTGTCCAGCTTCTCATCACCCGTCCTTGCTCGCGTCACACACCGCTCATAGGCTATCCGCCTGTCGGAGACCGCATGTTTCTAATTTAGCGGGCTCGCGGGCCTCACAATTGTCCGATATGTTCCCATATCCCCTTGTTTAGTAAATACACATGTATTAAATTTAAATATTCACATACTACCCAAATATAAATTAATACATTAAATAAAATACCAATACTCAGAGATCGAGTTCCATATCCCAGCATTTGGTTCCCATACTCCCAGGGGGTATAGATACCCCTGAACCTGATTAAGAACCTGTTTTAATAGTAGAGAGATTTTTTAAGTTAAAAATATATTGTTTAAACAGATTTCTTTATCTCTAGCAGAATGAACTGGTTTTAGTATTTAATTTTTAAAAATTTTTCTTATACAGTAAAATCTTATTAATTAGAATAAAAAATTAATTGTTTTTTACTTATTGAATGTACCAATTTTTCAAAATTTTACTTTACTGTAAAACAGAACTACTGTTGCAAAGTGTAAAAAATTGGGAATGTAACAGATTTCAGTTTAATTCTGACCCTCACAATATTGCTTTGTGCTTTCATGCAGTTCTTTCAATATTATTGTCCTTAATTAGCTCTCCATAAGAACTGTAGTGTTAACACAGTTCTTATGGAGAGTTAATTAAGGACAAATATTGAAAGAACTGCACTCCTGATCTAAGGAGATGACATCAGATTATTTTAGGATCACACAATTGGCCCTCTACCAATCCAATGACCAGGAAAAATCTAGTCCTGAGTCTAGTGAACTTCTCTGTGCAAATAGGATGGAGTGTTGTCTTGTTGAAAATGGACATCACATGCAGGTGTTGAATTTGAGGGAAGAATTGTTCCAGCATGTTGAAGTATGTGATGCTAGTAACAATTGACTTGGAGAAAATGAAGAACCTAATGATTTCATTTTATGAGATGGCACATCAAACTTGGAGTTTTATAACTGTCCTAAGTGCATTCAACAAAAGTGTGTGTTTTCTCCTTACCTGAAATGTGGACATTATTTTGATACACCTTTCCTGATAGATGAAAGTTTATTTTATTAGAAAAGGAAGTCTTGGTCAGGAAATTTGGATCAGCATTTAAATGGTTAAACATGTCATTTGAAAATTGCACTCGTGCATGCTTGTTTAACTATAGCTCTTGCATTAATTGCACTTTGTATTCATACTGTCTTAGCTAATTGTATAAATTCAATGAATTGTCTGAATTTGCAACTCTTGTGAAGCTTCTTTGAATGACTTATGAGGATTCTTGTTGAAGCTTTTTGATAGTTTTCCATCATGTTCTCTGATGATTTATGGTTGCCCAACATGCTTCTTTAACACACTTCCAGTGGCTAAAATTGTTTCATGCCATTTCTTGATACTTTTAGGATCAAGAAATCACATCCTGCTTAAACATTTGCCTGAACTTTCATTGCATGTTAACAATTGACTTCAATCTCAACAAGACAGACACTAACTGTACAGTAAGACCCCGTTTAACATGGGGATATGTTCCAAAAAAACCAAGCGCTAAACGAAACAGTGTTAAACGAGGTCATCTTATAACACGTAAATAATGGAAATAGATGAAATGGGACAGTGAATAAAAAATATATGTACCTTTTTACTTAGTTTATTTTGTAAAATGTATTATTATTGTTATTGTATTACATTAATTATAGGCACTTTTTATTGCTAATATCAATTTGTATTCATAAATCATTCAGGAAAATCAAAAATATTCAAATAAATAATTTGGTTGTAATGAGGAAGGTTCTTCCTCATTTGATCTTTTTGTTTTTTGGTTAAGAATCATCTAATGAAAAATCATTTGCCTTTTCCTCTTTTGTTCAGCAAGCAATTGTCGATAGCAAGACATTGCATCCATGACATTTCATCTTGCCTTTGAACGTCTACTTAAATTTGGATCATTTTGCATAAATTGATCCATAATTTCTATAATAGTAGCTAAACTTTAACTGTAAAATAACGATGAACTATCATAAATGTGAACTGTGACCGCAGCAGACTTTCGTATGTACTGCACTGAACTGGTATCAAACCCATTGCGAGACAACATAGGAGTATCAAAGCAGCAAATTAGTGAGAGTTCGGATTTATGTGAGTATAATGATTTGAAAAATCTTGCCAAACTGAATCAATAAAAAATAAAAAATTCAAAAAAACTGTGTTATATTGAAACATCATTAAACAGAGCAGCATTAAGCGGAGTCTAACTATACTTTCTTCTGTGGCAATGCCATGATTGAAGAAAATCTCACGATGTGACCACTGCACCATCCTTGGCAAGAATTGAAAACATTACAAAAAACTAGATAAGTTTTTCTTTCAGGATGAGCCTGTTATTTCATTATATCTTGAACCATTAACCTGTCAACTGAAATTAGATACATTTGAACAGAATTCTCTGTATATTTTTATATAATGATTAATTTACAGAAAATTTTGTTGAAATTCATTTATAAACAGGTTTTGTTGATTAATTTATTGTTGCTTTATTATAGTTTCAATAAAGCATTTTGTAACACTTTGTAAGTGTTTTGAGTGTAATAAATTTTATATTTTTTGTTACCTAACTTGTTTGAGAATTTCTTCAATTTATCAGCATAAGTTTCTAACATTATTGTTTGTTCTAGTTCTAACACTTAATCGGTATTTTTGGTTGTAAGTTCCAATTTCCGGTTTTGCTTTGCCGGTTGAACATTAATTGTAGTTTAATTATATTTAAGTTAGAGTTTAGTTAAGACCTGAGCTCAGGCCAAACTCTGGATTGCAGAGTCGTTAGATCGTTAGGATTAGTTATAATTAATAGTATTGACATTCATTCTAATCCGCAACTTTGCAAAATATTCCCACAACAAATTTATTGCCAACAGTAATAGCAGTTTGTTTTTTTACCACTCTGCTGGCAGGATTAGGAAAATGCTCTGCTCATGTGCAAAGGACTGAGCAAGTTTTCATTGTTACTGTTCTCTGGACTGAGCAAGTTTTCAAAAGCAAAGCAGGACTCAAGTGTCCCGTACACATCGATTGGCACGGTTTTGGGAAAAAACCGGCCTTTAATAAGATAGATGACTTCAATAGGAGTATGTATTTGTATCAAATAAAATAAATGACCAAAATGGACTGAATGCGTTTTGGGATCACACTCTTCAATTGATAAATTTATACTGACTTATACCTGAAGTTGAAAACTTTTTTAGTAATAAAAAAGACTTATTTCCTAGTTATAACTTATCATAAGTTGTTGGTTTGATTTTTATATATTTTTATAATCCAGGATTGTGATGTGTATAATAATAATATGTTGTTATATTAAGTTTATCTAATAAAAATAATAGTTTTTTTGTGTTTTTTGATAAAACAACTTTTTCTGTTTAATTAACTGAATTTAATGTTTAATAACATATTTCAGATCATTACAACTTGAAGGAAATTCTTTTCGTAATCCTCGTTCAGCTATTTTGGCCAAAGGAACACCCTCTCTACTTGAATATTTAAGAGACAGAATTCCACAATAGAATATGAACCTTACATGTTTATTTTGAAGTTAAGGCAAGAATTATCATCTGTTAATTACCTGCATTCTAAAATAGTATATGCTAATTTATAATAAATCAGCTAGAAATTATATTACTTTTAGAAAACTTAATGATTTTATAATTCCTAAATCATAAAAAGCCTTCAGTAAGTGCCTAAATATTTACTGCCATTAAAAGTTACCAAATATTAAATATAATATAGTATTAAAATCTTATTATTAAATTATAAGAAATATAAGTTAAGAAATATTCTGTTATATTTTAAATTAAAAAAAAAAATCTATAAATTATCTTAGAAAATGTAATAATAATGGAATATATATATGTGAAATATATGATTTATTGATGACATTTTCTATTATTTATCGATTAGTTTTATTTAAATTAATATGTCTAATTGTTATAAGATTTAAATTATAATGCCTGGTTTCTATATTAATGTATGTCCATATTTGATAATCTACATTAGTAATAGCAATAAATTTTAACAGTAAATTGAATTCAAACATATAGAATTTTAAAAATAATTTTCTGCCTTCAAATAAAATCAGAATTGAATTTAGTCATTTATGATATATTTATTATTCTAGTCAAATTGCAAATTGTTTTTTTTTTTTTTTTAATGATATCATATTAAATTTTATTTAGAATTTATATATGTATGTAAATTTAACAGAGAAAACATAAATTATCTATAAAGTCAATAAAGAAATCATGATGATTAGTTTTCTGAAAAAATGTTCCACTTTTAATATAAATAATTATATTTATATACTTCATAAAATTATATAAATCAAATGCAAATAATTATAATTTTAAATAAAAAATTGAAGCGATACATATATCAAAATATCCATAAACAAAAATATAAGCAGATTTATATATATTGCTATACAGTATAGCCCAGATTTTTATTATATCAAATTTTAAGTTTTACCATGATATATGTTTAAAATATTTGAATCTGATTCATTTTCATAAAAATTAATACAAAATTTTCCTGACATTTACAATGATATAAAATTAAAATTCCTACATTTTATTATTTGTCAGTAACTTGATCAAAAAATATTTACTTGATTTGTACAATCTTCATATTGAAATTTATAAAGCAAATTTGATGGTACAATAATTTTGCTAACAAGTCATGTCTATCATTACATTTTTTCTCCCATTCATTTTGTGTTTACACTTACTTTTATTCTATCTGTTGGGCAGATTAATTGCTTTGTATTTCCAGATTTGTGATTCCAAATAGTTTTATTTTTGAATTTGTGCTTTTGGACTTAAAACACACAAACACAAAAAGCAATTAATAAATTAAAAAAATTAGAACATTTAATTATTATTTTCATTAACTTATTAATAATTCATATTTCTAATTTCAATTGTATGTGAAATATTTCCTAGTAAACAAAGTAAAAACACTAATATTTTTTACTAAAATATTTATTCTAAAACATATCAATAATAATAATCTATATTTAGCTATATCATATTTAATCAAAGAAATTCTTATTTTACTTTTAATATTAATTA
>AYEL01079753.1:0-21560 GCA_000484575.1 Olivierus martensii | reverse complement strand
ATTAATAATAATAATTAAAAATTTTTATTATGAATAAAAATCTGAATCTTGAATGAAAGAGGTAAAAATATTGATTTTGTATTTCAAATCAATATGAATATCATATTGCTAGTAATATCACTTCATTTCAAATGCTAGAAATGATGAGAACTTGGCTGTTGCACAAAAGCATATTATATTATTTGATATTTTAATAAGAATAGTGAATTTCTCAAACATCTAAAATATTAATATTGTTAACCTTTAAATAATATAAATATATATTAAAATAAATACAGAAGAGCATCAATTAGCTGAATATCAATAATCCAAACAAGTCAATTATCCAAACCACTGCCACCCAAATAGTATAGTACAATAAAAATTATAGAATTTCAGATTCAGTATTCTCAATTCAAAATTCCAAAATCAATGACTTTGCTTTTACTTTGAAAGATGATGCAATAATATATGCGTAATTGCAGTGCACTTTTGTGATTCAATATAGTCAAGTATTATCAATGTGAGGCATTTGTGACTTCTTATTTTCTCTTATATTGTTTATATATTATAAGAAAATGTCAAAAAGGTATGATAATGTCTATCAAAATCTTATCCAAACCCAAAATAAAATGCCTGCCAAAATCCAGAAGAAGCTAGATGATTTCAGATACTAAAGGATAAGGATTCAGATGCTAAATAAATTCATTTTCATCATTTTATATTCTTATTTTTTATGCCAAATAAAAATAAATTTTTCTGAAAGTCTGAAGTTTTTTTCACTTTTTTTCAACTCCACCATATACTCAAAATCCAGAAAAATCCAAAATCTGAAACACTCCCAGCCCCATGCATTCTGGATTGGGATACTCAACCTGTACCTGTTTTTAGTACATTAATTGTTATGCTGAAGTATTATTCCTACTGCTTAAACATTTATTTCTGATTATTTATGTTAAGATATATGCAGTAGAGCTGAAAAATAGGCTTAATTTGTCATTATAGGAATTAAAAATTAGATATTGGCTTTAGTTAACATATATGGATATTTTTGTAATTATAAACTATTTCAAAACTTAATTATTTTTTTATAATGCTTCATATCCTAAAATATACTAGTAATAATTTTCTGTTAATTAGATCTGCAATTAAATTATTATGTTTTTTTGTATAAATTGTGTCTTCTCATATGTTTGATTATCGAAAATATATGATTAACTGAGTGACTTTATAATCAGTTAGTTCAGATAATCAACTCTCTACTGTATATCTATTTAAATAGGATGTAAATTATATATAAGGTCTAATAACTTTCTATGCCACTGATTCACTCAGCTATTTCTACACTAGAACAATTCTATGCCAACTGTAAACAATTTGTTTCTATGTAGGTTCATTCTATACCTGCAATTCTACATCAAAAATGAATGTTTGATAATCATAAATAAATAAAAACAACTGTTTAAAGAAAATTATAATATTTATTATTTTGGTAAATTTTGTAGATATTGAAGTATCCCTTCTATAACACGATTTCCTACAACACTGTTTCCTTTAACACAATTTGAAAATTGCAGAAACCCTCATAACACAGTACTTGTATGACACAGGTTTTACTTAAACATATTTAGAAAGAAAATTATGTTTATTCCCTACAACACAAAATATTTTTATTAATTCTTGTAAATCCAAAAAACTAAATTATATAACACACACAAAATGCAATCATTGGGATATACTTTGCTAAAATTAGTCATAAATGCAATATAGCTAGTTTGCCACGAGAGAGACAATACACAGAATATTTTCGAATTCTATTTGAAATTGAGTTAATTGTCGATAGTTGAGTATTTTGTGTTCTAAATGTTCATTTCTTGGATAAAAATTAAGTTTTTATTCTTCAATAGATGAATGTGAAAGAGGAGAAAAACATTTTATTCATAATTTTTTTTTTTTTTGGATATATGTTAAGGGTCGATTGTTTTCTAGCAGGTTGTAGTTGATTACTTTATAGATTTTATAAAGAGAGCAGAAGATATACAAATTTTAAAGCAGAAAAAAATTCATAAAGTGAAGTTGATATTGTTAGAGAAAAACCATTCTTGTTTTAACTGAACAGCAGTAAGGAAGATGTAATTATTAAATGAATGTTATATAGGTTGTATACTTTTTCTTTTCTTTTGTTTTATATATATTGTTTTTAAGGGTCTTACATACATTACATACATACATACATACATACATACATACATACATACATACATACATACATACATACATACATACATACATACATTTTTTTTTTTCTTTATGAATCCTCTTATTAATATTCTTAATAAAAATTCTTTAACTATACTTCAGAAACTTAAAAGATATTTGTTTTGGAATATAACTCTCCTTTTAGTATTGGGTCCAGGTCTCATATAACACTGTTTCACACAACATACTGTTTTTTAGGAACCTAGCTATCATGTTATATGAGGGATACCTGTATATAGAATAAAAAATATATTAATATATATAAATATATGTACTGTACAACAAGATATTTATTTGTATTTTATTGAATCATTTGATAATTGTGTGCTAGACCTCATAAATTATCTAATGGATTTCTATTTCCATATTTTGAAACAATTCTCAAAATACACTCATTTGGTTTCACAATATTTTTTTTAACTTCAATGAGGAAGATATCCACAACAAGTTGTTTATAATAAGAATCCCATCTTTTCTGCACTTTTGGTGATTCCTTTCAAGATTGACCATATTGAAACATATGACTAAAAATTATGCACTTTAATAATATACAGAAGAGTCCCAATTATCAACGGTAATATGGACCAAAGAAACTTCAGATAATCAAAAACTCAGATAACACAAAGGTTTGGTAAATTATTAATAAAATACTAGATTTGAATACAATAATGTGATAATGTGTATTTTCATATTAATTTGTTTATTGAATATAATAACTTTTACTGTATAATTTAAAAATAAATTTTTATTAATCTCATGCTGCCAATTATACCCCAATTAATCAGTGGCCCAATTAAGTAGAATCGACTGTATATACTTTTATTGTATAATTTAAAACACTTTTATTTACAACTATTTTATTACAAAAATTAAATAAAAAAGCATCATGAAATGAATTACTTTTCACTGTAATATTATTTCTGATGAAGAAACAGCAGTATAGTAATGACCACTGTATAATTGTCCTAATGTAGAAAGAGCAGCGAAGAAATGGCAAAAATGAGTTAGTAGTATAGAATCATCCCATTCCATTGTATGTATGTATGTATGTATATATTTATGTACATTTTTTAAATATTCTTAACAAACATAGAAATTAATTTGAGATTACTTCACTATTTCATATGATGTGTAATCTTTAATAACAGTACAAATATTTAATGTATAAAATGCACAAATTACATAAATATATCAGAAACCGAATTTATATATTAGCTTTTTCATTACATATTAATTTTAAAAACAAAAATTGAAAGATTTGCTAAAATATTGGCATAGCAATATGAACTTCAATTAAAATAATAATAATTTTGTAGATAGTAAAATGATGGAATATGAAAATTAATGGAATTGAAAAAAATTATATAAATTATAGGAATGCATATATTCTGGAGTATTAGATGAGAAATTTTTTATGTTCGTAGACCGATTTGTTCGTGAACCGAGACGTTCGTAATCCGAGGTATCACTGTATTGGATTTATTCTTATTACATTCAGATTACAGCATGGATTACAGATATACTGGTATACGGAATGATTAAATGGCAGCAGCTGTTGGCCCTTATTAAGTTATAGCGCCACCTGCGGATTTTGTCTTTTTACCGAAAATATAATTTTAATTAAATTTTTATTCCTTAATTTTAAAATTATGAATAACGACAAAAAATTTTGGCTCTCGTAGAAATTCGAGGGTTACATTTTTCTAACGATATTTTATTTATAGGAATCGGTAAGATTGCAAAAGGGATATTCAGCCAGCCACGTTTCACTGTTAACATATATGATTCATGCAATTACATACATGCAATTCTCATACATACATACAATTGATTCTTAATTTCTCGCTGCACACCGTCAAAGGTTTGGCGGTACAATGGTTGAGAACCACTGACATAGACGAACGCTTTTCTTAAATTCAATTTTTTAAAGACACAGTGGAAGTCTCTTACCGTTATAATACTTAGATAACAATTTAACAAATAACAGATTCTCCTGTATCATACGCCCCTTTCCTCCAGCGGACTCAGTAAGTATTATAAGGGGTGATGATATAGATCAATCTTGCAGCATAAACAAAGGTATGTTCATAATTAGCGTACAACAATGATAACAGTCTTATCTCTTTTACATTAACGTTTTTTTCTTTCTTAGGTATTAGCACCAACAGAACCATTATTAATGCTTCATTTTTGTAACTTTTCAACTTACAAGTTAGTTTAATTTGAAGATTTTTTATAAAAATTGATAAATTTGCAGTACATGTTTTATGCTCTTCAAAGTACTTTATTTATTTTTTTATACTTATTCATCCGTTACAAGTTAGTTTAATTTGAAGATTTTTTATAAAAATTGATAAATTTGCAGTACATGTTATGCTCTTCAAAGTACTTTATTTATTTTTTTATACTTATTCATTCAATTTTTAAAAAATTCTGTTATTTCGGATTTGAAAAAGTAAAATATTTTCTATTTTATGCATAACAATTTTTTGTTATGCATATAACTTGTTTATCCGAATTATTTTTTTTATCATACAGATTTTTTATTGTTTGTGGTATCTACTCAACATTTCGGATTTGAAAAAGTAAAATATTTTCTATTTTATGCATAACAATTTTTTGTTATGCGTATAACTTGTTTATCCGAATTATTTTTTTATCATACAGATTTTTTATTGTTTGTGGTATCTACTCAATGTTCTGTCATTTAATAATCAAATTATTTCGCTAATTTTAATTTTTTCAATAAAACCAAAACAAGTAATTTATTTGTGCTAGTAACGACTTAGGATGTTCAGTAATTGTAAAATTTACACTCTATGATTGATTATAACTCAAATTTGGTAATTTTGTGGATAGATCTCTTAATCTCCAGCTATGTCTGTCCAAAAATATTAAATACTTCATTGGAAGGCTAAGGTTTCAAGTAAAATAATCGTGTTTTCTGCTATCTCATGTACCGAACGAAAGTATAAAAAAAATAAAATGTCAAAAAAATGCTTAAATTTTTTTATAAATTTTTAACATTTCACAAGATATCATTGAAAATTAAGTAATATAGCATAATTTAAATATTTTGCATAATTAATAGGCTCAATTTTAAATATTTGCTGGCATGTGATTATAGACAGAAATTAAAAGGAATGATAATAAAAGGGTTAAATTGATATATGCATTGTCAATTATAACCTAATTTATATACCTAATTTCATTATTTTGCATAAAGTTTGATCCGGATTGGCTTCAAGGAAAAACTTTAAATTTCACTATGAACAGCCCGAGTTCGATTCTCGAATGTATCCCTGGAAATATTTATAATAGATTCCAGACCGGGGAATCGATCCTCCTCATCCATGGCTGACTCCTCCCCAGATTTGGTAGGCTGTAGAAAGACTTGTCTTCTTAATTTGAGTTTACACGATCCTATTTCACATCACGTTGCTATGTGATGCGAAAACAGAACTGTCCATTTTACTATTATATACAGCATGTATATACTGCGTATATCAACTCATTACATTAAAACATTAAAATGTATATAAAATCGCGTAGAATTCATTTTGTTTTTTGAGGGAGGGGACGCCAATTACTGTTTTGCATAAGTCCTTGACAACTCTTCCTCCGACCTTGATAATTTATGTGATTTTTGTAAATAATTTTGATGTCAGCTATATTTTTTATAATGGAAAAAGATTTCAGCTATTTCAAACTTTAATCTTTTTCCATTTGAAAAAATATAGCTGACATCAAAATTACTAAAAGAGGGAGAGCATAAAAAGTCTTATAAAAACTTTATATATTATTTTATTTCATTATATATTATTAGAAAATTATATGTTACGTATACGTTCGAGAGAACAGTTAAGTAACTGAAAGGTGTATAGAACAGAATTTTTAAGAATTTTCTGATAAATTTGAGAAATGCATTAATTTTACTTACATATATAGCAAGTACATTCCCCAAAACAAAAAACTGACAGTTGCAACGAAGCGAACCGCGAGTGAATATTATAATAACTCTCTTGCCAAATAGATTTGTATAGTTTATCCTATCTTTTACGTATACTGCAAATAAACGTATATTGCAATACCTTTTTGACTGGTATTGGCTTTTCTGAATGCAGACTATTGATTTGACAGATCGATATCTCTGTTCTACTTGAATATATTCCACCTTGACTTCGAGAAAGTAAAATTGGATTTATATTATGAAGAAAGATTTAATAAAATCTGATATGCATCTGAGACAAATAATTTAATTAACCAATACAATCAGATTTTTAAAAAGTTTACAATAGATTTGTCCTGCCAAGTATTATTCTAATATTATTGAAATCGTATCGATTACTCCAGTAAATAGACAGAGTAAATACACGATGAATTCAAATGCAACATATTCAGAATAAGCAAGCACGACTTAATCATTTGTGTTATTATTTGCTTTAAAAGAAAAAGCAGAAGTTTTCTCGATTTATGGAAAGAAATAAAATAAAGTAGTAATGCAGATCTTAAATAATCCATATTACGTAAATCTGATATACAGTATAGGTAAGTTTTCTCGATTTATGGAAAGAAATAAAATAAAGTAGTAATGCAGATCTTAAATAATCAATATTACGTAAATCTGATATACAGTATAGGGAATTTTCCATTTTTAGGTGTTACGCAGTTTCAAAATACATCTCCTTATTGATAAACGCATGTAGATTTTGGTAATGTATGACTTGATTTATTAGATTTAATGTTTGGTAATGTAATACTTGATTTATTAGAAATATGTAAAAATTATCCCTAAAGTTCTCCAGTTTCCAGATTAGGAATTGTTGTTAATTTATTTACAACTTCAGTTTCTGTAAGAATTTCTGGCTTATATTACCTTCTCTATATATTATATAGAATGGCACTTTCATAGTTTTCGTAGATAAGGCACTGGATTAAATTCGTTATCGATTTTTCCATTTAACTCACTTTTCAATTGTTGAACAATGAATTCGTATCGAAAGTCTGAAATCTGTTTGAGATGCTTTTTCATTTATGGCGTGTCCACAGCTTTGATCTTCGGTTTCGACGTTTTCTCTCCCTGCAGTTACGAAAATAAATTATAATTTTCTCTCTGACAGATTTAAAAATTTCTATTCTCGTATTGTCGAATTAATTTTGTGGGAGAATTCCGTGAAATACATTTTGCAGGAAATTCCAGTTATCGGTCAATATATTCCTTGCGATCCGTTTTATGATCCACACAGAAATGATACTGTCTTCGTTAAACTCATATTTGCTCTTCTTTCTTTCGTAAATGCGAGTACTTTCAGTTGGGTGATTAGAAATAAAATCAGACTTTCGTTAAAATTCCGTGATTTCGATTACTCGGATTTAATTAAATTATCAATCATAGCATACAAGATTTGGCTTTTCTTTATAATTTTCTGTTTGCTTTCAATTATTGTAATTCCAACGTGTACCATTTTTTATCTATATCCTATTTTCGAAGGGCAAGATCGTATGAACAACGAAGGTCTCATTTGCTCTATTGAATTCAGTGTTTGGTCTATATTGGTTAATGGTATATTGAATCACTTATTTATATAATCAGTATATCTTCATTGATTGTAGTATATAAAGGATTTTCGAAATTGTCGGAAAAGTTGTTCTTATTAAAATATAAAAATATGCATCTCGAAAGCGAATTAGAATCAATAATTGTACAACATGCAGATATATGGTCATTTTTGAAAATGATTTTTGACACATGGGATTACCCATTGACACTATTATATTCAACATACGTATTTGGCATGGGTCTCAATTACTATGTGCTGCTATTTGTAAACGTACGTCAAGATATAAAATACAGTCTTATAGCATATACCATGTGTGGCAGTATAGCATATATTATGTGTGGCAGTAAGTTTATAAAATTTAAATGAATATGAATAATTAAATTCTAACGAAATATTTTTCAGATGCAAAATAACTTCCAGGACATCAGAAGATTTGCACATTGCGACATTAGATTGAAATTTAAGTTGAAAGTAAGAAATACTTTAGTTTTTTTTCATTGAAATATTATTTTCGAGAATTTTTTATTCGTACAGATTATAAATTTCATGAAAAGATTCGGAAAAATTGCTTTGTGTCCGACACTCTTGGGATACGTTTACATCAGTAAAAAGTTTCCGATCAAGGTATGTTTTATATTCTATAATTTTTATTGCAGACTATTACGTATTTTATTAGTATAATATTATTTTATTAGATGGGATCCGCTATGCATTCCGTATTTGATTCCCTCCTGAATCTGAGAACAGCCGAAGCCAATCAGAGAAAATGCCAATTAACTCACGTCACAAATATCACTAGTAATTAAAATGATTGAAGGTTCTTCAGTTATGTCAAAATTCAAGATATATTAAAGTAGAAAAAGTATTTAAATTTTAATAATCAATTCCACTCTCGTTTTCTAGGGGTATAAACTTTAGCAGACTAATTTTTTAATGCTTCACTTTTTAACTTTTGGTTACCACTTGTTTCAGTTTGAAAATTTTTAATAAAAATTGATAGGTTTGTAGTAGATACTAAGCTTTATAGTGCACTTTATCGTTTCTATATTTATTTATCCGATCTTTTAAAATATTCTCAGTTATATGTGATTTCAAAAAAAAAAAATTTTTTTTACATTTTGCAAAACAAACGATTTCTTGTTATGCATTAAACTTGTTTGTCCGATTATTTTTGTTATCAGACAAAAAAAGTTTTTATTGTTGGTGTATATGCGATATATTCTGTCATTTATTAACAAATAGTTTTGGTTTAGGAATTTTTTCAAGTATTGAAACTTTCTTAGCTTATCAAATAAAAAAATTACATTGCTTAGTTTTAAGTTTCTCACCTGTAATAACGTTGTTCTTCATCTTTTTTTCAACATTAGTTGAAACTTTTGTATTATAATTATTAAACTGTACTCAAAATGATTAAGTAATTTAATTTATTTTTAAAACGGATCTATAATTAAGAATTACGAAATTAATGTTACATGAAAAAAAAATTTTGCTTTTGTATCATTTGATGTATTTATTATCATCATATCACGTTCTTTTCTTTCTGGTATCATGTTTTGCACTAATTCGATATTTTAGAGTTATGGATTGATGTTTTATGATATATGTAAATTTTTCTGCAATATGCAATTTATATAATTATGATTACATATTGGAACCATGAGAATAATTTTACTAGTTTATCTTAAATTATTTTGTCTTTGTAATATTTCACCTATTATTATTAATGAGATTTTTTGTTTGCGAGTTGTTTTAGAAAGCTGAACACCTCTTAATTCAAGATCTTAAAAGATTATATTGATTTCTTATGAAAAATGGAATAAGTCGTACTTTGAAATATTTAATTATTGCTTATAAATCGTAAATGTATATTTGTAAATCTATATGTGTATATACAGAGTTTATGTTACCACCAGTAGGCCTACTACCCTGTTTTCTAGGAAAAGCGATGAGTTAGAAAGTACATCGTAAATGTATATTTGTAAATCTATATGTGTATATACAGAGTTTATGTTACCACCAGTACTACCCTGTTTTCTACGAAAAGCGATGAGTTAGAAAGTATGGAGAAAAACTTTTATATACAAAGAATATCCTTCAAATAGGATGTTCTTTGTATATAAAAGTCATGAAACAAATTTGGTGAACTCACTAGAATAAAGGTCAAAAGGTGCAAACTATGAAATCTCCATTGAAAATTTATGACGATTTGGGCATAATTGGATAGAATTGTAGAAAACAAACAACTTTTGTTGTGAATGTGTTAATATCACCTACGGATTGTGAGATAACACAAAAAAATGCCGCTACATGTACTGCAGATTGGGCTATTCAAGCAATAAAAAGAAGAAGAATCCGATATAGGGCATCTGAACACTACGGAACACTATTGAAGCAGCAAAGAACAGTATTATGCATATTTAAGGCCAACATCAGTATTCTGTCGTAGTACTCGAACCGCAACTGCTACAAGTCTTTCGCCATCACAGCTAGGCTCGAGTCACCCTCAAGAACAAGAGTTTCCCGACATGTTTCAGCCCTTTATTAGCGCCATTGATGTACACAGATGCTCTCTGTTGGATTCTTTTTCTTATTATTGCTTTGAGTGGTCGAATCGGCTGTACATGTGGCGACATTTTTTGATAAAAATTCACAATTCGTAGGTGATATAAAAAAACTATCACAAAAAAGTTGTTGGCTTTCCACAGTTCCATGTAATTAGTCCAAATCGGCACAGGTTTTCATTAGAGATTTCAAAGTTGTCTCCTTATACCCGTACTTCTGTTGGGCCCACAAAATTTTTATCATAACTTTTCTATTCTCTGGATATACTTTGGTTATCAAAATTTTTCTTTCTACTTCCTATCTCATCGGTATGAGAAAAAGATGGTACTGGCAGTAAGATACATTCTGTACACATAAAATGCAACGTTTTCTTACTTGTTTGTGTTTCTCTTTGCTGTATGTTTGGCATACACTTCCATATCGGTTGATATGTCGAGACCACACTCAGTTATGTCACTTCTCATGATTTCCACTTCTCTGCCGGTAGTACAGGATATCCAAAATCAAAATCGCCCCAAGGAATGGGGAATTTTGGGTCATAATTGAAATTATGTAATTCAATCCTTCAGCCTGTTGTTCTGACTATTGTTGACATTGCAAAGTATGATGTCGGGTGGCGTCATTGTTATATGAGCATAGTGTTACGACGACGTAACAATAAGTGAAGTCAGATACGTTATCACTATTTGACATTATTAAGACGTAGCAACTATTGACAATGAAAAATTTGTCCGTACGGTATAACATTGCATGATGTCGCAGAATGTTATTGTAGTGTGACCTGACCACATCTTTTTCATTCAGTTACTAGTGATGACATCACAATACTTAGCAATATGTGATCTTGTGACATAGCAATGAGTACCATCACAAAACATACAACATAACAACAAACTATGATGCATTCGTTGTCAGTGTGTTTTGTCAAAACAATTCGGATGAACTCTGTAACAATGGAACTTCAGCAGTGCTTATACATCATTATGATGAACAATGGATATATCACGAAACGTCAGTGTGTTAGTTTAGAAAAAAACCAAGGTATGATTTCAGAATGACATCCTCATCACAACGGAGAATTTTGATTTATTCCAATGCTGATTACAAGTAGGATATCAGTGGTAGCTATCAGAAAATCTCAGAAAATAATATTTCCCTACAAATGATATTTCAGAAATTTCATTTCAACGATTGGTGTACCGCCTAGTAAATTAATACAATACGTCACAAGTTGATAAGAACACTTTCTGAGATTTAAGAAATATCAAAAGCAATTTATATTAGATACACTGGTTATATACTGAATGATTTTTATGTTCTTATTATTTCAAGTATGTCTACTACGGTAATATTTTTCGCGAAAATGAACAGAATATTAAAAAAGGCGAAAAATAGTTTTTGAGTAAATATGTAGTGTTTTCCCGTTCACAATAAAATAATGCAACGTATATTTATTCTCAAAAGGACAAAAAAACTATACTATATTGTTCAGAGTTATTGATTTTAAGTTATTGCTTACAATAGCACTTTAAATTAGTAAATTTTATCATTTACTTGATTAAATTAATTTAGAAAATTACATTTGAAAAATCAACACTCCAACTGAGCTATTTTAATTATTAAATAAATAAAATGATAATGATCAGAATTATTGGTTTTCTAATGTTTAGTTTTAATAATAAATTAGTAATAACTATGTTAATGAAGCGGAATTAATCTTATTTCAAAATTAAATTATATGTAATAGTTATTGAAGTAATAAAATTCACCTATTGTACACAAAGAAAGAAATAAAGAATTACAAAATAATTATATTTTACACTCTGCTGATGATTGGGTATATTTGTATCAGAAAGGCTAGAAAAAATGTAATTAATATGTAACTTTTTTGTTTTTAAATGTAACTAATGTGTAATATTTTTGTATAAAATAAGTAAATAGTGCCCAAAAATATTTATTTCTGAGTAATAAATAGATTATTTACTGTTGATATGCTTGCATTATTATTTTTTGATAATTTTATATAAATATTAATAACCTTCCTGTTTTTAATAAATAAAATATAAATGAATTTACTGTATATACACATTAAGAAAAGCATACATGTATATTAAAAACAAGATTTTAATATATCTGAAACAATAGATATTAAAATTATGTTTTTTTTAGTGTTACGGTTTACAAGATTTTTTAAAGAATGTAGTAAAATACTAACAGGAACAAATATCCTCAACTAGAAGTACGAAACTAAAATATAAAACGATACTGAACGACCACCCAGAATTGTTCATTCGTAAATGGGAACTATATTAAAATAACACTAAATGTAATGTTAAACGTAATAACGATATTATATATCAATACCGCTTAAATTAAATATCTCTGAAAGATTACAAGACAGCATAGATCATACAATATGAAGATCGTCCTGTCGACTGGATGGTCGCCTGGTTAAGCTCTAGCTTATCATCCTGGAGACAGGGTTCATATTCTCTCCCATACCTCTCATTTTTCAGGAGGGGTCCGGCGCGACTTATTAAACCCTATTTTTAACCATCCGGTTAACCCTATCATGGGTTTTGACCAGCCTCTAATGGGCTTGATAAGGCGGCCGGATGGCCGAGTGGTAACGCGTACCACGCTGGAGGACCCGGGTTCGCGTCCCGGGTCTGGTCCCGGATTTTTTCGGGGTGCTGGGCCCGGCCCGGTGATCCCCGTCCTTCACCATCCGGCCCCCTTCCACGGGTGTGGGTGCAGCCCGTGGTTGGAACTGGCCCCGCCCCCTTAATAATCTCCCTGATTGGAAAGGGGGCGTAAAATATGCAAAAAATAAAAAAAAAATGGGCTTGATAAGTGGCCGCTGCTAGATAAATAATATACCATGAAGATATGGCAGCTTAAGCAAAATATCCCAATCTAACATGACGATCGTTTTCTCACTTAACTATACAATAAAGCTAATACAGAAATTTAATATTTCCCAATACCATCTACAAAAAATAATATACATCTGAAAATCAAAATACATATATTGATGATCCAGCAGCTGATGTCAATGCGAAGAATTCAAGTCGGCGTGGAACCAATTATTCGCACTAATCGAGGCCTACCTGTATATTGATATAAATGAATTTGTTTTTTAATTGATTCTAAAAATATATGCTGAATATGACTCAGAAAACAATAATTTAACTCAGAAAAGCTTTCAACAAAGTTTTATATTTTAATAAGTTTATCACTTTATTTCAATAATAAGGTATTGAATTATTTCAGTATTACCTTTTGATATATTATCTCTGTTATGATAGAATACTAAGTTTTTTATTTGTATTCAATTTGATTAACAATACAAATGAAATAAGCAAAATTTATACATGCTAAACTACATAAAACAAAAATATAGTTAAAACTTTTACTTTTAGTAAATAATATAGCGTTTTTTTCTCAAAAACTAAAATCTTTTAAATGACTATATCATTTTTCACATGTGAAAAATACTCTATACTGTGGTTTCAAATATATATAAATCTTTTAAAATTTTGAATGTTTTTTTATCTTATATTCAGTAATCATGTAAAGACTTCAAAATTAGTCATTGTATAGCTAGGATGAGAAATACTGATAAAATTTCAATGCTATGTAATGATTTGTCCTGAAATATTTTCCAAATGGTCTGATAAGATAGAAATAAAAGACTCCTATATTATAAAATATATTTAAATTCCTTTCGAATGACTATAATGTCATACAAAAAGTAATGTGAAATAACTGAATTTTAATATTTGAAATGGCAATCATTCTTATTTCAAACAACTGTTATCATATAAAGAGAAGTTGAAGCATTCTCAAAATTAATAGGACTTGATAATAAGGAATAAAAATTAAGCCTTTGGTAAGCTCAAATCAAACTTATAATTTTTGTTACTCTGCAATGTTTGATTCTTGAAATATCTTTGCAAAGATAGGTGAAAAGGAGGGACAAAGTGAATAAAAATAACTAATTTTTTGTAGAAAATTGCATAATTAAAATATTTTTTTAAATTTTTAGTGCTTTAAAAATTAAATTGAAAGAGAAATGTATTAAAAAATTTAAATAAACCAAATTAGGGTGCTTTTAAGCAGTAAGTACATTTAATTATTGTATTTTATAATATTTATGAAGCAAAACAAGCTATTCATAAAAGCCTCAAGTGCTTTTAAAATTTATTAAATACCAGTTTCTCTCAGGGGATATTTAAAATTTATATATAGTGCGAGAAATTCGTGGAACCAATTATTCGCACTAATCGAGGCCTACCTGTATAAAGATTATTCTGTTTTATACAACATAAAATACGTAAAATATTATAAGCTCTCTATTGAGTGTAGTTGCATTCTTTAATTAAAATTATTTTGAACTCCTTAATATTCTTTCTGAATGAGAGAGGGCTTATCTATAGCTTTGATTCGTAAAAAATAAATAAAATGCCTGCCATATTTCTAAAGAAATATCCACATGCATATTTTTGATCTTATTTGTGAAGTGCACATAAATTAATATTTTTTAATTTATTTAAAATAGAAACATTCACTTAGCATTGCTAATTTTTTAATAATATAATTGAGAATAAATAGGCATTTTTAGAAATAAATATGGCTCATCCAGCCGCTACCATAGAACAAACTGTTCACAGATTACACTTACAGATATTGCACTCCCTATACCAGTCTTGGAAACTTTGCAGAGCATTCGCTAGCCAATCAGAAAGCAGCTCACAGTACAGAGATGGCACTTCAACCGATTTACCTCATCGGATACTACGTGACATTTCGCCGGAATGTATAAATATGTGCTGCTAACTTTGAATAACCTGAGTTCTCAAGTTCAAACTTGAGAACTCAGGTTATATATTTCACGTGATTTTAAATCAGCAAACAATAATTATTGTTTGCTGATTTAAAATCACGAAATTATTTAATAATTTTGAAAATCTGACATTAGTATAGTTAAATGTACAAGCTTTTCTTAATAATATAAAATTAGAAATATAACATAACGAAGAGGACGCTAACGTTGGTGAAATTTCTTCTAAATGTGCTGAGTGAAACATCTGTGAAACTTAGTGCAACACGATTACTTTATATATTTCGGATCATATTTGTAAAATATCCAATATTTAAATACCTCTATAAATATTAATTTATGTACAGTCAAACATATCCATATATTTTTTTATAAAAAAAGCCAAAAAAATCAGTAAGATGATCATTGTTACAAATAAATATGGCGGTTTGCGCGAAGGTTCAATTGAGGCGGCGAATCTTTCATTTTCCGATTTTTGGACCATTACGTGTATAAAATGGGCTTCTTCCTCAAAAAATTTTTTTTGAAAAATATCATGGCTTGTACACGAATATATACGGTAATTTAATTTTAAGTATATAAATACTAACCTGTCCAGTATCTACTATTCTACTAAAAGTGATTTTTTCTGGCTTGCCTTTGCTCCTAATACAATGAATAAGAGATGCTGTTGTAGTATCCGATAGTCTTCCACGCAAACTTCTCAACGTGAAATTAATATCGAATTCACCTTAAAATAAAAATATATAGAATTAATCTTATAATAACCATCATAGGAAAATTATTATAATTTTAAATAATTGATTTGAAAAACATGAATTAATTGTATAATCTAAATTTTTACAAGAAAACACAGACTAATACTATATTGTAATTAACAATAAGCTTTGAATAGATTACAGTTAATAATTGACTATAGAACTGATCAATAACATAGAAAAATTTTGGGATCTGAAAAATTGATAATCTTTCTATTTGTATGTGAATCAAATTGTAATATATAAAATACTGAATCATATTTTAAGCAGCATATACTGTATCTGGCGGCGGCCACTTATAGAGCTCATCACAGACTGGCCAACACCCATGATGGGGAGATGGTTGAAGGAGGGCCAGGCTGGGCCCAGACCCCTTCTGAAAAAAACGAGATGTGGGACCCGGATCCTCTAGGGTGGAAAGTCACAGCTTTACCACGTGGCCGTCGGCCGACCTTATATATTTAAAATATAATTTACATAATAGAAAGGAAAATCATGGGAAATAAATATTCTTAGTCTTTAGAATAATGTGATTTAAAGGTCCGAACTGACAGCCTGGAGGACAAAGTAAACCTAAAACCTCCATATCAGAAACAGAAGAAGAAGAAAAAAGGTCCGAACTGGGAGTCATTCTTCATCCGACATCCGACTTCAATATAAATGTGAGTCGGCCGGATTGGCCACGAGGAAACGCCTCAATTTTCCACTCTGGAGGACCCCGATTCGAGTCTCGGGTCCCACCCCTTGGAAATATTTATCATGGGATCCGGGTCCGACTAGTCGATCCCCGTCTTCCACCATCCGGCTGACTTCTTCGCAGGGATGGGCAGCCGGACTGGCCGGTCCCGCCCCGCCACATAGTATTTTTCCAGAACGAATGTGGCGTCATCTATTGACAAAAAAATGAGAGGACAATTTATTTTACGCTTTATTCCAACTAAGGCTATTTATGTTACATAAATACATAATACATAAATAGCCTTAATTACATAAACATACAATAGCTATTGTGTGGAAGGGATTGTTTCGCCCCGTCACTTAGTATTCTCCCTGAATGGAAAGTGGCATCAATCTGTTAACAAAAAAAATGCGAAGAATTCACTAAGCGACTACCTATTTATATATTGGATCTTATTTGGGCCTGTGGAAGGGATTGTTTCGCCCCGTCACTTAGTATTCTCCCTGAATAGAAAGTGGCATCATCTGTTAACAAAAAAAATGCGAAGAATTCATAAAGCGACTACCTATTTATATATTGGATTTTATTTGGATTCTAGCCGATATTTAAATATAAATGAAACTATAGTGTTATGTATCGTTTTCTATACCCAGGTAGTTTTAATATTAGCTAATATTTTTTGCTAAGAATACAGAGATGTATAGATTGGCGCCGGATGTGGAATAGATCTATAGATATTTCCACTGAACTCACAAATATAATGATTGTATGAAATATATTATACGTTTATTGGCGACCACCGAGATCTACACTCTTTCCCTACACGACGCTCTTCCGATCTTGTGAAGGCTAAAGTTCAATAAGCCAGGCCCGGACCCATCCTGCAAAAATTTTCTGGAAATGTGGAACCCGGAAATTTAATTGGCATTATTTCAAACACATTTGAAGAATCGAAGAAAAAATAAGTCACAACTGCAAAATTGTTGATTTAAAAATGATAGTTGTAAACTAACGTTAAAAATTTTGAAATGTTATTTTTTATTATTTAAGTCCATAAAACGTTAAGGATAACTCTTAAGGTGTTTTGATTCTAATTTATCAAAATATAGCGAAATTCATGCTAAAAATATTTTGCAGTGTTATGTTTGATTTATAAGATTTAACTCTATAGAAATTCGATCTGCTATGACAGAAACTGACACCAACGCCGCCCTAGTGATTAAAATCTAGATCTTAACAGTTTTTCTTTTGTTATCGGTAGGAGTGGAATGACCAATAGACCATGGTTGCAACCAGTGACGTAACCAGTTTTTTTTGGGTGGGCCACACCGATGTGAAAGAACATTCTCCTGTATGCGCTTTATTAAATCGTATTTACTTAACAGAATGCTTGATGATCGGTTAAGCAACTTAGCAATCATGGGCGTGTTCAAAAAGTCTAACGCGTTAAACACGTTTTTAACGAGCGGTCAAAAAGTAATTTTATTATGCACTGCGCATGCTCCATAGCTGTGACGTTTTGCACGAAAGTCTAACGAAGCTAACGAAAGAAATAGAAAGTTTACTTCGTGAAAAACATGGCGACCCCCAGTGTAATACACCCTCTCGAGGGCACCCACCTTGACGTGGTGAGAGGGCTTACCGGCTGTCACTATGCCTGTATCTGGTGGATCCGGGCCGATACGTCCATAGTGACAGGGAGAAACTAAGAGGTTGCCAAATGTTAGGCGAAATCTGGCGAAGACGACCCCACACCTCCGACGGGCGTGTGCAGACGTTGGTGTGTCCTCGGCGAGTCGAAAGGGAGTGGTTCACCCTAGTAGACAAGCCGTGGGAAGTCCTAGCCGGATAATTCGCCCGGATCTCGGTTGACTTTCTATAGAGAGATCCAGCAGCAATTCAACTGGTCGGCCTGGGAAAGGCCCACGCCCCGGCCCCCAGTTTGCTGCCCCTAGTGAAGAAATTCCTATAGGGTCGGTAGAGCATGGCTGCACCCATCCCTCGCTGATGGATGCTCTGTAGTTCGCCACTCGACCGTCCGAGTCCCTGCGGATCCGGGATTAAGAATTGGTCCGACGTATGCCCTGCGTGAGGTACGAGTCCTCTATAAGGGTCCCAATCCCAAGGCGTTGTACCGGTCCGACGGGATGAATGGTGGAGGGATAGAAGCCGTTCCGGTGCCCACCCGAGGGTTGGCCTTGCTCGGGCTGATTGGGTTCTACCAGAGGCCGGGGAAGCTTGCTTCCTAGGGAATCACAAAACCTCGGGGAGTTGATCCGAGCGATATTCGATCATGGCAAGGCGCCTGGAGCCCGGCCATTGCACGGCGTCGGTCGATATCGTCTCCATGGTGGCCCGCCAGTCTGGCGCGGACAGTGGGCTACATCGGTGATCGAACCGGGGGAGATTCTCGCCCTTTTCAAGTTGGGTCGGCTGGTCGTCATGCCTTCCGATCCATCCGTTGCGATTACTAGTAAGGGTTCTGCTCTTGTGGAGGGTTCGGGTATACTTTACTCTTCCGACCCTCCTGCGGGCTGTTGCGATTTTCGCGGCAGTTGTGCCCGAGCTTTGGTGTCCTAAGGATTTCCCATTCGTGGGAGAACTTGTTGTGAAATCCGTTCGAGATTTCGATCCCTTCGGGGACTGTCCGGTCGCTCAGTAATGAGTGGCAAACAGTAGCGAATACACGCCTCTTGTGTCTCCGCTCCCTTGTGGACGGAGGCAATTCTCGGCCCTTTAAAGGTCGCTTCGGCGACACAGTGCACGAGATACGAATGCGGCCTTCTTACCCCTAGGCCTGGCAAACCTGAGCGAGTCCGCCGTATTCGTATTTCGTTCGCTTGTGGATCAGAGAGGTGGTCAGGCGAGTCCGCACCCCTAGTTGTAGGCAATGATTAAGCCGAGATTATTCTCGCAGACATAAGTACCCTGTAGTACCCTCGTTGGTGGAGCAGGGGAAAAGCTTTGGCTAGTCTCAGAATACGACATGAGCCAGTGTAATACACATGTTGTAAATTGTATATAAGGAGACGAAAAATGGATAACGTCGCATGTGATACAATGTACGATAAATAATGGTGTTATTTTAAGGAAATTTTTCGATAAAATTTATTTAATAAATGATATTTTACTATTAATCATTAGAATTCGAGTGTCTTGTACCCTAACTGAAAGTTTGTTAAATAAAATTAATCCTAGTTAATTAATTATTTAGTATTATGCAGTGCTCTATTTTTTCATCGGAATTTATCAGAAAAAAATGCATCTTCCAAACATTTGAAAGCTCCTATTAAAATTTATTTATGGACGGCCAAATTCTCTCTCTCTAACGGACCGGTCAAAAAGTATATACGATAACGAGGCTAACTCAACGTGAGAAAAGTTTAACGCGTTAGACTTTTTGAACGCGCCCCGTGTTCATCGAGAGTAAAATCGCAAAAGATCTCGATTTGGACAAAGTAATCGATCGTTTTGCATTATTATATAAAAATCACCGCATAATTTTGTATTGAGCCGATATTAAATAAATACTTATATTTATCAGTATTTTGAAATTTTATTTATTCTTTCCAGCTAATCGCATTAAGTACTGCGTAAAATGTGCAAAGAACGCGTCTTTTTCGCAGCTTGTAAATAAAGATTTTTATCGCTATTAGCGTGAAATTATGTGGGCTTAAATTATACTTGTTGTTTTTTATTTTCATTTTTACAAAACTCAAGGCGTCTTGGGTTATGTGGAGTTGAACTCTTGCAGTTTTCAGTTTTACGTTTCGGGTTATATATTCAGGGTGGGCCAGCGCATGGGCCATGGCCCACCCGTAGTTACGTCCCTGGTTGCAACGATCCTCGCGACACGACGCGAAATCCATTGCGTCTCGTCATAAAAGCCATTGTGACGAGACGCACTTCCCGTGGAGGAGACACAATGGTTTTTGTCGCCTTCACCGGAAGTGATGTCACGGAAGCTAAAAAAACTTTGAACGACTATATCGTTAACGATTTGAATTCTGCTTCTTATATAAACTTTGATTCCAGGTCGATCTCTAGAAAGATATCATTTTTGTTTTGGCTTAACGATTGTATGATTGTATCAAAATTTTTAAATAGAAGGGAAGGGGTCAAGTTTGTGACATCATGGTCGAGGAGATCAAGCTTGGATAGGCTTGCATACATTGCAAAACCCGGAAAAAAATGGTACCGATCGATAGGGGAATCCAGACACGCAAAATATTCCTAGTGAAACCAGGGGTTAAAGGTTAACGAGATATGCAGGCTGAAAGATAAACGATGCGTACGGTTTGACGCTGCGGTGTGCTCGCGACGCGTCCTGTTTCCGTGCTTCATTAATCCTATGCCGCATAGCTGCCTCTATATCTCGTTAACCTTTGATCTTTGATCCATAGTTCATTAGGAATATTTTGTTTCGACCTTCCCCATCGATCAGTACCATTTTTTCCGGGCTTTGCAATGTATGCAATCTTACCCAATTAAGTTTAAGAAGTGTATTATTATATTAATGTTGTTATTAATTAAAACGCATTGAATATATGTCGGTAAACATAAAGTACAAAAATAAAACATGTTAAAATTATGCTTCCGGTTAATTTTTTTTTTCTGTCGTGATTGGCTTGAATAGGAAATGGCCAGTTTAATTAAGTGTATGATAAAGATTAATTATATATATACGAAATTTAATAAAATAAATAACAAAATGAATATTTGATAATGTTAATAAAATATTCATGAATATTAAATTAGTAAACTTCAGGAAATAATTATATACCTTAGTTTCCAAAGTTTTATTTAGTTATTGTTCGAATTTATACACGGATAAAAATATATATAAAAGATTTATACAGCTAATATACTTGTATAATTTATGTTCATTGTTCTATAAAGTGAAGTAGTGTTATATAGTG